>JARQOD010004567.1:0-53966 GCA_033576555.1 Oophaga sylvatica
ACCCTGAGTTCAACGGATATCGTGTCAGGTAAATCTATTCTATACTTACATACTGATGTTGCTATACTAGTTGTTGTATAGAGTGTTGTTCCTGTATTAATAGTTTACTGACATTGTATACATATCATTAGACAGCGTGACATTTTCACTGGCCATAAAAATTATCTCCAGTTACCATGGATCCAGTAGCCCAGCTGGCTCTGCAGTTGCAGGGATTATCCATGGAGCTGACGGACATTAAGTCCAAAGTTTTGTCTCCCTGGAGCAAACCAGAGTTGAACCTAAAGTAGCTCTCCCGGACAGGTTCACTGGTGGGCGAGACAAATTTTTCACCTTCGGGAGGCATGTAAATTGTATTTTCGGCTTCGGCCTCGATCATCAGGGAGTGATGAGCAGAGAGTGGGAATTGTTATCTCACTTCTGCAAGGGGACCCTCAATCCTGGGCATTTTCCCTTCCTCCGGGATCCCCGGCTCTACTGTCTGTAGATCAATTTTTTACTGCCCTGGGATTGGTATATGATGACCCAGATCGGGTCTCTCTTGCTGAGACAAAATTACGTAAGATACAGCAGGGAGATCGTCCTGCAGAGGAATTTGCTTCTGAGTTTCGTAGATGGGCCACAGATACTCAGTGGAATGACCCAGCTCTTAGGAGCCAGTTTTGTCATGGGCTTTCTGATAAATTAAAAGACGTTTTGGCTCAGTATGAGTCTCCTCATTCACTGGAGGCTGCTATGGCCTTAGCTATCCGTACTGATAGACGGCTTCGGGAGAGGGGTGAGGTAACCCCACTCCCTGTTGTTTCTCCACCTACCACTAAAGTCCCTTATGTTGAGGTTCCCCTTGTCTGTTCGGATGAGCCTATGCAGTTGGGAGGGACATCATTTCGTAGGAGGGGATTGGCGGTACGCCGCAGGACTAGAAGATGTTTTTTCTGCGGGAAAGAGGGACATTTTGTTGGAGAATGTCCATCCCGTGCCTTGTTGAGCCAAAAGTCGCCGGAAAACTGTTAATCCCAGGTTGTGTGGTGGACGACAACCTGGAGTATGTATTTCATCCGCCAGTTCTTCTCAGTTCCTTGTACCAGTGGAGGTGGTGGTTGGTACGAGAGTGGAGAGATTGTCTGTTCTTCTTGATAGTGGTTCCTGGGCTAATCTGGTTGACGCTCAGTTTGCTCAGGCTCAAGGTATGCATCTGAGTGTATTGGTCAAACCGATCCCTATATTCTCCATTGACGCCAGGCCTCTCGGCCAAGGTAGCTTTGTTCATGAGGTTCATAACATTGACCTTCGGGTAGGGGCAATACATAGGGAACAATTATCTTGTTATGTGTTGGAGGGTCTACCTACTCCCATTGTGTTGGGACTTCCTTGGTTGGTTAAACATAACCCTGTGATTAATTGGCAGTCCAGAGAAATAAGCCAATGGGGTGAGTTTTGCAAAAGCAACTGCATGAACACAGTCATCAGTGCGGTCGTGCCTAGTACATTGCCTCCTTTTTTGGAGGATTTTGGGGATGTTTTCTCTGAGGAGGGTGTCAGGAGTTGCCTCCTCATCGCGTGTATGACTGCTCTATTAATCTCCTTCCTGATGCTAAGTTGCCTAAAGCTAGGTTGTATAATCTTTCTGGTCCTGAGAGGCAGGCTATGAAAGATTATATTTCTGAAAGTCTGGCCAAAGGGCATATTAGACCTTCATCTTCCCCAGTAGCCGCGGGGTTCTTCTTTGTGAAGAAGAAAGATGGAGGCCTACGCCCTTGCTTGGATTTCCGCGAACTTAATCGGATTACTGTTCGAGATCCGTATCCACTCCCTCTTATTCCTGATCTCTTCAATCAAATTGTTGGCGCCAAATGGTTCTCTAAATTGGATCTCAGGGGGGCGTATAATCTGATTAGGATAAAAGAGGGGGATGAGTGGAAAACGGCGTTTAACACGCCGGAGGGACATTATGAGAACCTTGTCATGCCTTTTGGTCTGACTACTGCACCAGCAGTATTCCAACATTTTGTTAATGACATTTTTCGTCACCTTGTGGGGCTGTTTGTGGTTGTATATTTGGACGACATTTTAATTTACTCGCCAGATCTTGTGTCTCATCAGGAGCATGTGAGACAGGTGTTGCAGATCTTGCGAGACAATAAACTATACGCCAAACTGGAGAAGTGTGTATTTGCCGTACAGGAACTTCAGTTTTTGGGTTTTTTGGTGTCAGCCTCCAGTTTCCGTATGGATCCTGAAAAGGTGAGAGCAGTGCTTGAATGGGATCAGCCAGGGGATCTTAAGGCTCTGCAGCGTTTTTTGGGGTTTGCTAACTACTACCGGAAATTTATTTGTAATTTCTCATCTGTCGTCAAACCTCTCACTGACATGACAAGAAAAGGGACGGATTTTTCTAAATGGTCGACAAAGCTTGCCAAGCCTTTTCCTCTTTGAAGAAATGTTTTGCTTCGGCACCCGTTCTCATCCAACCAGATGCATCTCAGCCGTTCATTGTGGAGGTGGATGCGTCTGACGTAGGGGTGGGTGCTATATTGTCCCAGGGTCCGTCCCCTGGTAAATGGCATCCGTGCGCTTTCTTTTCTAAGAAATTGTCGTCCGCCGAAAGGAATTATGATATCGGCAATAGGGAACTTTTGGCCATTAAGTTAGCTTTTGAAGAATGGCGTCACTTTTTGGAGGGGGCAGTCCACCCGGTTACCATTATTACTGATCACAAGAACCTGTTGTATTTGGAATCCGCTAAGCGTCTGAATTCCAGACAAGCTCGATGGTCGTTGTTTTTTACCAGGTTTAATTTTGTCGTCACTTATCGCCCGGGGTCTAAGAATGTAAAGGCTGATGCCTTGTCTCGCAGTTTCCCAGGGGCCGGGAAAACGGATGACCCGAGTCCTATCCTTCAGGAGGGGGTGGTAGTGTCGGCTGTATTTTCTGAGCTTGAGGAGGAGGTGTTAGAGGCTCAGGGGGACGCCCCTGCAGGACCTCCAGGGAGACTGTTTGTCCCAAATCTGTTGAGACTAAAGGTTATTGAGGCACATCATAATTCTGCTCTAGCAGGACATCCAGGGAGTAAGGCTACTTTAGATCTCCTTTCTCGCCGGTTTTGGTGGCCTAATGCTAATAAAGATGTTATAACTTTTGTCGCGTCATGTGGGGTGTGTGCTCGCTCTAAAACCCCTCATACCCGTCCGTCTGGGACCCTTTTACCCTTGAAACTTCCGGAGCGTCCATGGACTCATTTATCTATGGACTTCATTACGGACCTTCCTCCGTCGTCAGGGAATACTGTCATACTGGTGGTTGTTGACAGGTTCAGTAAGATGGCACATTTCGTTGCTCTTCCTGCACTCCCTAATGCTAAAACTCTGGCGCAGGTGTTCATTAGGGAGATCGTTAGACTTCATGGGTTGCCTTCTGATGTGGTGTCAGATAGGGGGTCTCAGTTTGTGTCCAAATTTTGGAGGGCATTTTGTTTACGTCGGGGGATGCAATTGTCATTTTCCTCGGCTTTTCATCCGCAGACCAATGGTCAGACAGAGCGTCTGAATCAGAGCTTAGAGACATATCTCCGGTGTTTTGTTTCAGAGAACCAAGAGAACTGGTCTTCTTTCTTGCCTCTGGCAGAGTTCGCTCTTAACAACAGGCGGAGCGAGTCCACTGGTAAGTCCCCGTTTTTTGGGGCATATGGTTTCCATCCCCAGTTTTGTACTTTCAATGGGGGGGGCCCTTCTGGGGTTCCTGAGGAGGAGCGTTTCTCGTCGTCACTTGCTTCTGTGTGGAGAGGTGTATTGAATAATCTGAGTGCGATGGGGAACCGTTACAAACGTATGGCTGATAGGAGGAGAGTTTCTGGTCCAGATCTGAATGTGAACGATCTGGTATGGTTGTCTACCAGGAATATAAAACTTAAGGTGCCCTCCTGGAAACTGGGTCCCAGATTCATCGGGCCGTACAGGATCAGTTCCATAATTAATCCTGTGGCATTTCGTCTGGACCTCCCTTCTACGTTTAAAATTCATAATGTGTTCCACAAGTCATTACTTAAAAGGTATGTGGCACCAGTCATACCGTCACCTCTACCTCCTCCTCCTGTGTTGGTCAATGGTAACTTGGAATTTCAAGTATCAAAGATCATTGACTCACGTCTGAATCGCCGGTCCCTTCAGTACTTGGTGCATTGGAAGGGGTATGGTCCAGAGGAGAGGACGTGGGTCCCTGCGTCTGATGTTAACGCAGATCGTTTGGTTCGGACCTTCCACAGAACTCACCCGGGCAGGCCTGGCCCTGAGGGTCCGGAGGCCCCTCGTAGAAGGGGGGGTACTGTCATGTGTGCATTGCCACGAAGATCGTCGCGGTTGCACATTTTGACTTCTCACAGCTGATCTGCTGTTTCTTTGTGTTTGGCAGCTAGGGAGTTAATTCTGTCTGTGCTCGGTGCTGGGACTGGGTGCAGTTTCTCCCGGCTGCAATTGATTATTTGTTGATTGGTTTCCTTTAAATTCCTGGTTGTCTGCTTGGGGAGTTGCCAGTGAAACCTTCATGCAGACCACAGATAGGAATGAATCTGTATAGACTTTAGTTGTGAGCTCCTTAGTTGTTCTAAGCTCAACTTGGTTAGAGTTTATTTCCCAGACCATTTATGTTCCTTTGGTGTTTGAGTGTGTATGCAAGCGAGTGTTATCCTGTCTGTCTTATATGTCTAATCTGTGTATTTAGCTGAGATCAGCCCATATCCCTTTGGTGGTAGTCAGGATCCTTCTTAGGACTGATTACAGGGTTCAGGGTCTGATAGGAGACAGGGTTAGGTTGGAGACTTGGACCTCTGAACCATTATCAGTACCTCCAAGGTGAGGGATTAGTTAGGACCCCAGTTTAGGGTCAGGTTAGATCCCGGTCCACCTCTTTCCTGTTTCAGCTCATCAAGTCCTCAAGATTAACCCTGAGTTCAGCAGATATCGTGTCAGGTAAATCTATTCTATACTTACATGCTGATGTTGCTATACTAGTTGTTGTATAGAGTGTTGTTCCTGTATTAATAGTTTACTGACATTGTATACATGTCATTAGACAGCATGACACCAGAACAATTGATCACCGGCAACCCTGATGGGAAGGCGAGTCCCTTAAATAAGACCAGTCAGTAACACCTGATTCCCAATCCTCACAATCTTCACTGGACAGTCCAGTACCGCTTGTAACCACCAGAGGGAGCCTCTGCTCAGAACTCATTTCAAGTCCATTCACAACAGTACCCCCCCCCTTGAGGAGGGGTCACCGAACCCTCACTTGAGCAACCAGGTCGGTCAGGATGAGTTCTATGATACGCACGGATGAGTCTCCTAGCATGGATGTCCGAAGCAAACACCCAAGAATTGTCTTCCTGACCATAACCTCTCCACTTAACCAAATACTGCAGTTTCCGTCTAGAAAAATGAGAATTCAATATTTTCTCAACCACAAACTCCATATTGCCCTCAACCAAAACAGGGTCAGGAGGCAAAGCAGTAGGAACCACTGGCTCAACAAACCTCTTCAACAAGGACTTGTGGAACACGTTATGGATCGTAAATGTCCCTGGAAGAAGCAAACGAAAAGAAACAGGATTAAGAATCTCCATGATCTTATAAGGTCCAATGAACCTAGGCTTAAATTTAGGAGATGCCACTCTCATAGGAATATTTTTTGAGGACAACCAGACCAAATCCCCCACTTTAAACCGAGGACCATCAGTCCTATGCCGGTTAGCAAACCGCTGGGCCCTCTCCTGAGAGAGGGACAACCTCTCCACTACCTGGTCCCAAATCTGTTGCATACGCTCCACAACAGAGTCAACACCTGGACAGGCAGAAGCCTCCGTCTGTCCTGAAGAAAATCGAGGTGAAACCCAGAATTACAGAAAAATGAAGACATCAAAGTGGCAGAGCTAGCCCTATTATTAAGAGCAAACTCAGCCAAAGGCAAAAAAGAGACCCAGTCATCCTGATCAGCAGACACAAAGCATCTTAGATAAGTCTCCAATGTCTGGTTTGTTCTCTCAGTTTGACCATTGGTCTGAGGATGAAACGCCGAGGAGAAAGACAACTGAACACCAAGCTTAGAACAAAAGGTCCTCCAAAATCTGGAAACAAACTGGACTCCTCTGTCAGACACAATGTTCTCAGAATGCCGTGTAAACGAACCACGTGCTGAAGGAACAAAGGCACCAATTCAGAGGAGGAAGGCAACTTAGGTAATGGCACAAGATGTATCATCTTGGAAAACCTATCACAAATCACCCAGATGACGGTCATTCTCTGAGAAACAGGGAGATCGGAAATTAAATCCATAGAGATATGGGTCCATGGTCTCTTGGGCACAGGCAATTGCATCAACAAACCACTAGAGCGAGAGCAAGGCTTGGAGCGAGAGCAAGTCCCGCAGGACTGCACAAATTCCCTGACATCACGAGACAAGGTAGGCCACCAAAAGGACCATTTAACCAAGTCTCTGGTACCAAAAATTCCGGGATGACCGGCCAACGCGGAACAATGAATCTCAGACATCACACTCTTTTTCCACTGGTCCGCGACAAACAATTTCCCAACAGGGCAGCGCTCGGGCCTATCCTCCTGACACCCCTCCAGAGCCAGTCTCAAATTGGGCGAGATGGCGGAAAGAACTACACCTTCTTTCAAAATAACAGAAGGATCAGATACCTCAGGAGAGTCCGCAAGGAAACTCCTCGAGAGGGCATCCGCCTTAACATTCTTAGTGCCAGGAAGGAAACCACAAAATTAAAACGTGTGAAAAACAAGGCCCACCTGGCCTGTCTAGGATTAAGTCGCTTGGCAGATTCCAGATAAACCAGATTCTTATGGTCCGTAAGGACAACCACCTGATGTTTGGCTCCCTCCAGCCAATGTCTCCACTCTTCAAAAGCCCACTTCATGGCCAATAACTCCCGATTACCCACGTCATAATTACGTTCAGTAGGAGAAAATTTTCGAGAGAAAAAGGCACAAGGGTTACTTTTAGAGGTCTCTGGATCTCTTTGGGACAAAACGGCACCTGCCCCAATTTCAGAGGCATCAACCTCCACCTGAAATGGCAGAGAAACATCAGGCTGCCGTAGAACAGGAGCAGAAGTGAATCTCTGCTTAAGTTCCTGAAATGCAGAGACTGCCTCAGGAGGCCAATTCACCACATCAGAACCCTTTTTGGTCAAATCAGTTAATGGTTTAACAATAACCGAGAAATTACCAATAAATTTACGATAAAAATTGGCAAAACCCAAAAATCTTTGAAGAGCCTTTAATGAAGTAGGTTGGACCCAATCACAGATGGCCTGAACCTTGACCGGGTCCATTTCAATAACAGATGGGGACAAAATGAATCCCAAAAATGAGATCCTCTGTACGCCAAAAAGACACTTTGATCCCTTCACATAGAGAGCATTCTCTCTCAAAATCTGGAATACAGTTCGAACATGTTTCACATGAGAGTCCCAGTCATTAGAAAAAATCAAGATATCATCCAAATAAACAATCAGAAATTTATCCACAAAATCCCTGAAAATGTCATTCATGAAGGACTGGAAGACAGAAGGAGCATTAGTGAGCCCAAAGGGCATCACAAGGTACTCAAAATGCCCCTCAGGGTGTTAAATGCCGTCTTCCATTCATCCCCGTGCTTAATGCGAATAAGGTTATATGCCCCCCTGAGGTCAAGCTTGGTAAACCAAGTAGCGTTTTTCACCCTGGAAAACAGGTCAGAAATCAAGGGTAACGGATATTGATATTTCACAGTAATATTGTTCAAAAGACGATAATCAATACACGGCCTTAATGAACCATCCTTTTTGGCCACAAAGAAAAAACCGGCACCTAAGGGTGAAGAGGATGGTCTGATATGACCCTTCTCCAATGACTCCTTGATATAAGACCGCATAGCGTCATGTTCAGGTACAGACAAGTTAAAAAGGCGACCTTTAGGAAATTTACTACCAGGCACTAATTCAATAGCGCAGTCATAGCTCCTATGGGGAGGCAAGGATGAAGATTTACTTTCGCTAAACACATCAGAAAAATCAATCAAAAAGTCAGGAACATCCTGAGCCTGGGGGGAGGCAGAAAAAAACAGGAGTGTTGGTATTAACACATTGGCAGCCCCAACTGGTTACAGACACAGATTTCCAATCCAAAACAGGATTATGAGACTGTAACCAAGGGAAACCCAGCACGATAATGTCATGCAGATTATACAGAACCAAAAATTTGCAGCTCTCCTGATGATCAGGTTCAACCCTCATTATCACCTGAGTAGAGAACTGAGGTTTATTCTCAGCCAAAGGGGTAGAATCGATCCCCAGTAGGGGAATAGACTTCTGTAGGGGTATCAAGGGAAACCCGCAACGTTTAGCAAAATCAAAATCCATCAGGTTAATAGCTGCTCCCGAATCAACGAAAGCCTGAGCAGAAAATGAGGACAGAGAGCATATCAGAGTAACAGTTAATAAAAACTTAGTCTGAACACTACCCAAGACAACTGAGCGTGCAAAACGTCTTCCCCGCTTAGGGCAGACTGAAATAGCATGAGAGGCATCACCACAGTAGAAACATAATCCATTGCGCTTTCGAAACTCATGACGCTGTGCCCCAGAAACCACTCTATCACACTGCATGGGTTCAGAAGCAGGTTCACAAGGCAACACTATTCCACGCATACTTCTCCGCTCACGCAAACGTCTATCAATTTGAATCGTTAATGACATAGAATCATTGAGACCATAGGGGACAGGGAATCCCACCATAACATCCTTTACATTATCTGACAGACCCTTCCGAAAAAGGGCTGCCAAAGCGTCGTCATTCCATTTGGTCAGGACTGCCCACCTGCGGAATCTCTGACAGTATAACTCAGCGTCATCAAGCCCCTGATTTAATGCCAACAAGGCTTTTTCAGCTTGATCAGTGACATTAGGCTCATCGTACTATAACCCCAAGGCCTGAAAAAATGCATCAACATCACTCAAAACAGGGTCCCCAGGTGTCAGGGAAAAAGCCCAATCCTGAGGATCGCCGCGCAGGAGAGAGATGACAATTTGAACCTGCTGCGCTGCGTTCCCTGAGGACTTAGATTTTAAGGCAAAAAACAATTTACAATTATTTTTGAAATTCAGAAACTTGGCTCGATCCCCCAAAAACAAATCTGGCATGGGAATCCTAGGTTCCACAACAGGCAACCTAGCAAGATAGGTAGCAATACTCCGAACCTCAGTGGCAAGCTGATCCACACGGCCAGACAACTGTGCAAACTCCATTGAGAAAAAAATCCTCCCCAGCACCCAGAGATACAGAGGGAAAAAAAAATGCAACAAACAGAAAAATATCTCTGACAACTCTGACAACCTTTTTTTTTCTTTCACAATATTTTTCCCTTCTGTGAGTACCATATAATTTTCAGTTTAGGCCGGTGATACTGTTATGATTTGGTAGCTGAGGAGTGCAGGTAAAAAAAAAAGGCAATACACCAGAGCAGTTGGAATCTATGAGATTGCAGTACCCTGACTAACCACCACAACTAGAGGCAGCCGTGGAGCATTCCTACGTTGGTCCTAGACGCCTCGTCACAGCCTGAGAAACTAACTATACCTAAAGATAGAAAGATGAAAGCTATCTGCCCCGGAGCAGATCCCCAAAGAACATAGAAAGCCCCCAAACATGTAATGGCGGTTAGACAAGAAGAAATACTGACACAGACAGAAAATAGTATGAGCAAACGTTGGGGCCCAAACTATCTAAATAGAAAAGGATAGGAAGGGCACTTACTGCAATCCCAAAAAACCCTGAAAAGCACCAACTCTACTAATTTCAAAAACACCTGAGATCACACGACCTCTACCACCTAAATTAGTTCTCTGGTGTAACAAAATCAAAACAGCAGCCACTGAAAAAACTGGAAAAAGCAAATGTACAAAACATCAGTGGCTGAACTAAATTGAGAGGGCAAAAGCCCCCGGAGGGGACCCTGAAGGCCCCCACAGAAGTGCAGGACAAAATGCAAAAATCAAGCACAAAAACAAAAAGAAGAAAATGTCTTATCTGTTAGCAGGAGATGCAGACACGAAACAGCAGGCTACTAAGGAAACAGGAATCAAGGATTGAGACCAGAACAATTGATCACCGGCAACCCTGATGGGAAGGCGACTCCCTTAACCCCTCTCTGACATTAGACGTACTATCCCGTCCATAAAACCAGTGCCATTCTGACCATGGACGGGATAGTACGTCATGCCCTTTAATGCGACATCGCGACTTAAGTAGCGGTGATCGCATTAAAATTCCGACGACAGCTTACCTCTTGGAAGTTGGCGTCGGCATCCCGGGCTGCGTCCTCCCCCCTCAGGCCTCCCGATCGCTGTGATTGGCTGTTGAATTCTGAACAGCCAATCACAGCCTTTCTCACTGTTTCAGCCAATCAGAGCGGCTAAAACAGTGAGATCGCAGGCTAGGATCGAGTACCGATGTACTCGATCCTAGGCCTGGGCCTAGGAAAGTCCAGACCCCCCCCGGATTGGCGAGATCGCCGATCACATCGATCGCGCCAATCGCAGGGCACAGCCGCGGTATATCCGCGCTGTGCCCTGCCTGTACCTGCCTGGATCGGTGCAGTAATAGCACCGATCCTAGGCCAGGGCCTGTAGGGCATGAAGGAGCTGATTGGCGCGATCGATGTCATCGACGATCGCGCCAATCACAGGGCACAGCAGCGGTGTGACCGCTCTGTGCCCTGCTAGGTGACCTGCCGGTGACCTGCCTAGGAATCGGAGCTGTGAGCTCCGATTACTAGGCCGGTGCCTAGCAACCGGCAATGCAGGGGTCTCCTTTGATTGGTGGGATCGATGTGATCATCGATCCCACCAATGACAGGTCACAGCAGCGATGTGACCGCTCTGTGACCTGTCTGCAAACTAGATCTGACCTGTCTGACGCACTGCAGGGGTCCTCACACTTGCTGAGGTATTCCTGCTGTGCGGTCACACTGCCAGATCTCCTCCTGTGCTGGGCCTTGTGGTGCCACAGTAGCCTGTGACACCACAACTCCTGCTGAAGAGAGAAGAAAGAAGAGAGAAGAAAGAAGAGAGAAGAAAGAAGAGAAAAGAAAGAAAAGACTACAAACGTGAGTTTTTGAGCCCCGATCCCTGCCCGATCCACCCCAATCCCCCCATTCCCCCCCTCCCCCCCCTTCCCTTTTCCCCCTCCTTTTTATACCCCCCTCTTTGCGCCGCCGAGCGTTGATTGGTGACGCAGTTCACCCATCAACACTTTCGCACCCCCCTCCGTGCGCACATCCAGCAGCCGCAAACTTTGATAAGTGACAGCGGTCACTTATCAGAGCTTGTGCCTGCCGTTTTTTTTTTTCACCCCCCCTTTCCGCCACTCCCGTGCGCACATCCAGCAGCCACGGAACTTTGATAAGTGACACCAGTCACTTATCAGAGCTCGTTCCTGCCGTTTTTTGTTTTTTTTTCACCAACTTTTCCGCCACTCCCGTGCGCACATCCAGCAGCCACGGAACTTTGATAAGTGACACCAGTCACTTATCAGAGCTCGTTCCTGCCGTTTTTGTTTTTTTTTCACGAACTTTTCCGCCACTCCCGTGCGCACATCCAGCAGCCACGGAACTTTGATAAGTGACACCAGTCACTTATCAGAGCTCGTTCCTGCTGTTTTTTTTTTGTTTTTTTTCACCAACTTTTCTGCCACTCCCGTGCGCACACCCAGCAGCCACGGAACTTTGATAAGTGACACACAGTCACTTATCAGAGCTCGTTCCTGCTGTTTTTTTTTTTTTTTTTTTCCCACCAACTTTTCCGCCACTCCCGTGCGCACATCCAGCAGCCGCGGACCTTTGATAAGTGACACCAGTCACTTATCAGAGCTCGTTCCTGCTGTTTTTTTGTTTTTTTTTCATCTCCCTTTCCGCCACTCCCGTGCGCACATCCAGCAGCCGCGGAACTTTGATAAGTGACAGCGGTCACTTATCAGAGCTCGTGCCTGCCAGTTTTTTTTTTCACCCCCCTTTCCGCCACTCCCGTGCGCACATCCAGCAGCCGCGGAACTTTGATAAGTGACAGCGGTCACTTATCAGAGCTCGTGCCTGCCAGTTTTTTTTTTCACCCCCCTTTCTGCCACTCCCGTGCGCACATCCAGCAGCCGCGGAACTTTGATAAGTGACAGCGGTCACTTATCAGAGCTCGTGCCTGCCAGTTTTTTTTTTTTTTTCACCCCCCTTTCCGCCACTCCCGTGCGCACATCCAGCAGCCGCGGAACTTTGATAAGTGACACCGGTCACTTATCAGAGCTCGTGCCTGCCAGTTTTTTTTTCACCCCCCTTTCCGTCACTCCCGTGCGCACATCCAGCAGCCACGGAACTTTGATAAGTGACACCGGTCACTTATCAGAGCTCGTGCCTGCTGGTTTAGACTTTTTTTCACAGGCCTTTTTTTTCCCTATTCGCTTTCTTTTCTTTTAGCTTTTTCTTTTCAGCTTAGTTTACACCAATCACTATCCCCCCCCCCCACACACACACACAGTTATAAATAAAGTTCACACAAAGCACCACATTCACAAAAAAAATGTCCCGCCCGTCACGCTCATCCCAACAGCGCTATTCAGTGGAGGAGGCATACGCTATCCTTGCCTCCGACACTGATAGCGAGGGAGAGGATCCCACATTTCTTTATTTTTCAGATGAAGATTCTTCTTCCTCCTCATCTTCCTCCTCGGGTCCTGCGGAACCGCCACGCAGACGCCCCAGGACAGAACATGAGGCAGCGCCCGCCCCTGAAAATGAACCAGCGCACCCCTCTTCGGACCCCGTATGGACCCCGGTGTCACGCTGTATAGCAGATATATATATGTGATGTCAGTAATCTATATCAAAAGGGCAACATACTATATAACATGCGCATAGATATATGATAACATACATTTTACCTGACAGAATGTCCAGAGGGTCAAAACGGAATCCGTTATACGCTGTCTCCGGCTAGAGGGTGACCGGGGTCTAAGCTGACCCTAAACTGGGGTCCTAACTAATCCCTCAACCTGGAGGTACTGTTAAAGGTACAGAGGTCCAGGCCACCAGCGTAAACCCTGTCTCCTATCAATCCCTGCCAACTGTATTCTAGTCCTAAGAAGGACCCTGAATACCACCAAAGGGAATGACCAGGTAACGGTTAATGAACAGAAAGACATACAAGAAAGATAAGAAATAAAGTAAATAAAGTCTTACATACAACACTCACACACAGTAGGAACACCTTAGGTCTCAGAGATAAACTATAAGCTGTAAGAGTAAAACAACTAAGGAGCTCTTAGCTTAAGTATTCCCAGAACCGATCCAGTCTGCTAAACTATATGAATGCTTTCACCGGCATCCAACACCCAGACTGGCAGGAATATAAAGGAAACTAATTAGAACATAATCCAAAGCAGCCGGGCGAGGCTGGACCTAGTCTTAGCAAAGAGCTAGGTAAAATTAACTCTCTCATAACCAAATACAAAGAAACAGCAGCTCAGCTGTGAGAAGTCAGAATGTGCAATCGCGACGATCTTCGTGGCGATGCACCCATGACAGTACCCCCCCTTCTACGAGGGGCCTCCGGACCCTCATGACCAGGTCTGTCCGGGTAAATTGTGTGAAAGGTCCGAACCAATCGATCTGCGTTATCATCAGACGCAGGGACCCACGTCCTCTCCTCAGGACCATACCCCCTACAATGAACTTCCACGTTATCATTGACTACCACTGAAGGAGGAGGTAGAGGTGACGGTATGACTGGTGCCACATACTTTTTAAGTAATGACTTGTGAAACACATTATGAATTTTAAACGTAGGAGGGAGGTCCAGACGAAATGCCACAGGATTAATTATGGAACTGATCCTGTATGGCCCGATGAATCTGGGACCCAACCTCCAGGAGGGAACTTTAAGTTTTATATTCCTGGTAGACAACCACACCAAATCGTTCACCCTCAGATCTAGACCAGAAACTCTCCTCCTATCAGCCATCCGTTTGTAAGGGTTCTCCGTAACCTTCAGTCTTAAGCGATCTGGAACTATCAGTCTCCCTGGAAGTCCCACAGGGGCGTCCCCCTGAGCCCCCAATACCTCCCCCTCAAGCTCAGAGCATACAGCTGACACTACAACTCCCTCCTGAGGAATAGGAACCGGATCATCCGTCTTCCCGACCCCTGGGAAAGTACGAGATAAGGCATCAGGAAGCAACTTTATTGAGAAGTCATATGTGCGATGAGGAGGTAACTCTTTACACCCCTCCTCTGAGAACTTCTCCCAAAAGTCCTCCAGAAAAGGAGGCAAAGTCCTAGGCACAACCGCACCGATGACCGTGCTCATGCAGTTATTCTTGCAAAATTCACCCCACTGGCTTATCTTTCTGGATTGCCAATCAATCACTGGTTATGTTTAGCCAACCAAGGAAGTCCCAACACAATAGGAGCAGGCAGACCCTCCAACACATAACAAGACAATTGCTCTTTATGTATTGCCCCTACTCGAAGATCTATGTTATGAACAGCTTGTACCAAGCTACCTTGACCAAGAGGTCTAGAATCAATAGAGAGTATAGGGACCGGTTTGGCCAATACACTCAGTTGCATACCATGCACCTGGGCAAACCGAGTGTCCACCAGATTAGCCCCGGACCCACTATCAAGAAAAACAGAAATCCTCTCAGTTCTAGTACCAATCACCACCTCCGCAGGCACGAGAAACTGAGAGGGATTTGGGGACGAAATACACACTCCCAGGTTAACTCCTTGGTTCAAAGAGGTCCGGGATGGACACCCCCAACAAAATGTCCCTCTCTCCCGCAAAAGAAACACCTTCTAGTCTTGCGGCGCACCGCTGATTCCCTCCTACAAAATGATGTCCCTCCCAACTGCATGGGTTCCTCAGAACAGACCAGGGGAACCTCAGTATAAGGAACTTTAGTAGTAGGTGGAGTCATCACGGGGGCGGAGTTACCTCGCGTCTTCCCCGAAGACGTCTATCAATGCGAATAGCGAGGGCCATAGCAGCCTCCAGTGATGGAGGAGAATCATACTGAGCCAACACATCTTTTAATTTGTCAGACAACCCTTGACAAAACTGGCTCCTAAGAGCGGGGTCATTCCACTGAGTATCTGTTGTCCATCTACGGAACTCAGAAGAATATTCCTCCGCTGGACGATTTCCTTGCCGTATTTTACGTAACCTTGTTTCAGCAAGGGAGACTCGATCCGGATCATCATATACCAGACCCAGGGCAGTAAAAAATCGATCCACTGACTGGAGATCTGGGGAGCCTGGAGGAATAGAGAACGCCCAAGATTGAGGATCCCCTTGTAAGAGCGAGATAACAATTCCCACCCTCTGCTCTTCACTCCCAGATGACCGAGGCCGCAGCCGAAAGTACAATTTACATGCCTCCCGGAAAGTAAAAAATTTGTCCCGCCCACCAGTGAACCTGTCCGGGAGAGCAACCTTAGGTTCAGATCTGGTTTGCTCCGGGGGGGACAAAACCTTGGACTTAATGTCTGCCAACTCCATGGACAATCCCTGCAACTGCCGGGCCAGCTGGGCTACTGGATCCATGACAGCTGGGGAGAATCTTTAGTATGGGCCGGTGAAAATGTCACGCTGTATAGCAGATATATATATGTGATGTCAGTAATCTATATCAAAAGGGCAACATACTATATAACATGCGCATAGATATATGATAACATACATTTTACCTGACAGAATGTCCAGAGGGTCAAAACGGAATCCGTTATACGCTGTCTCCGGCTAGAGGGTGACCGGGGTCTAAGCTGACCCTAAACTGGGTCCTAACTAATCCCTCAACCTGGAGGTACTGTTAAAGGTACAGAGGTCCAGGCCACCAGCGTAAACCCTGTCTCCTATCAATCCCTGCCAACTGTATTCTAGTCCTAAGAAGGACCCTGAATACCACCAAAGGGAATGACCAGGTAACGGTTAATGAACAGAAAGACATACAAGAAAGATAAGAAATAAAGTAAATAAAGTCTTACATACAACACTCACACACAGTAGGAACACCTTAGGTCTCAGAGATAAACTATAAGCTGTAAGAGTAAAACAACTAAGGAGCTCTTAGCTTAAGTATTCCCAGAACCGATCCAGTCTGCTAAACTATATGAATGCTTTCACCGGCATCCAACACCCAGACTGGCAGGAATATAAAGGAAACTAATTAGAACATAATCCAAAGCAGCCGGGCGAGGCTGGACCTAGTCTTAGCAAAGAGCTAGGTAAAATTAACTCTCTCATAACCAAACACAAAGAAACAGCAGCTCAGCTGTGAGAAGTCAGAATGTGCAATCGCGACGATCTTCGTGGCGATGCACCCATGACACCCGGCCCCGAAAATTACGAGCCACTGATTCCTGATTTTGTGGCAGAATCAGGAATCAGGTTTGACTCCACCGGCTTCACAGAAATAGACTTTTTCAAAGTCTTTTTCTCTGAGGATTTAATTAACCTCATGGTGGAGCAAACAAATTTGTACGCTCGGCAATTTTTGGCGCAAAACCCCCGTTCATCATTTTCCAACTGGTCTCCTGTAGACGCAGTTGAAATGATGCAGTTTTGGGGCCTGGTCCTCCATATGGGGATCCTGAAGAAGCCAGAAATTCGGCAATATTGGAGTGTTGATATTTTAATAAACACTCCACTGTTCCGAATGGTCATGGCTCGGACGCGTTTTGAGGCCATCCACAAATTCCTGCATTATAATGATAATGCACAGTGTCCCCCACGAGATGACCCCAACTTTGACCGCCTGTTCAAAGTTCGGCCGGTCATCGAACACTTCAACAAAAAGTTTGCTGAAGTGTACGTGCCCCAAAGGGACATCTGCGTGGATGAGTCCTTGGTTCATTTTAAGGGACGGCTCGCATTCCGCCAGTACCTGCCCAGCAAGAGGGCAAGGTACGGAATCAAACTCTACAAGCTGTGTGAGAGTACCTCAGGGTACACACACAGCTTTAGAGTTTACGAAGGAAAGGACACCAGGATTGTACCCCCTGAGTGTCCCCCCGTCCTGGGAGTGAGTGGGAAAATTGTGTGGGATTTGGTGCACCCACTGCTGGATAAAGGTTATCACCTTTACACTGATAACTTTTATTCCAGCATCCCACTCTACAAATCCCTCTCTGCGCGAGGTACCGCAGCCTGCGGTACCGTCCGCAAAAATCAGAGAGGCCTCCCGAAGACGCTACTTGGGCAGATGCTCAGAAAGGGTGAGAGCAGAGCCCAATGTAGCGACCACCTGTTGGTGGTCAAGTACAAGGACAAGAGGGATGTCCTTCTCTTGACCACCATACATGGTGATGGCAGCGCCCTCAGCACTGTACGGGGTACCTCTACACAGGTCCGCAAACCGGACTGTGTACTGGGGTACAATAAATACATGGGGGGTGTTGATCTCTCTGATCAACTCCTCCAACCGTACAGTGCTTTGAGAAAGGCCAAGGTGTGGTACAAGAAGCTGTCCGTGCACATCGTCCAAATGGCAATGCTCAACGCTTTCCTGCTGTCACGATGTGCACGCAACAGCGATACGACGTACCTTCAGTTTCAGGAGGTAGTGGTTAAGGCCCTGATGTTTGGCGCTCAGGAAACAGCGGGCCCCAGTACTTCCGGAACTGAAGGTGCTCGTATCATACCAGGTCAGCATTTCCCGGGGGTGGTCCCGCCAACTGGAAGCAAAGGTAAGCCACAAAAAAGGTGCCGAGTGTGTTACAAAAGGGGAATACGCAAGGACACCACTTACCAATGCGACACCTGCCCCGAAAAACCTGGCCTGTGTATGAAGGATTGTTTCAAATTGTACCACACCTCAATGCACTACTAATTTACTTTACAGGAAAGATTAGTTCCAGAAGGGGGGCACATTTAGAAAAGTTCCTTGGGAGTCTACTTTCCAAAATTATGTCACTTGTGGGTTTTTTTTTACTGTTTAGGCACATCAGGGGCTCTGCAAACGGAACATGACGCCCGCAGACCATTCCATCAAAGTCTGCTTCCAAAACGTCACAATTTCCCTTCTGAGCCCCAAATTGTGCCCGAACAGTTTTTTCCCACATATGGGGTACCAGTGTACTCAGGACAAATTGAACAACAACTTTTGGTGTCCAATTTCTCCTCTTAACCTTGGGAAAATAAAAAATTGGGGACTAAAACATCATTTGTGTGAGGTAAAAAGTAGGATTTTTTTTTTTCACACCTGGGCATTATAAACTTTAGTGAAACACTTGGGGGTTCAAAGTGCTCATCACACACCTAGATAAGTTCCTTAGGGGGTCTAGTTTCCAAAATGGGGTCACATGTGGGGGGTTTCCACTGTTTAGGCACATCAGGGGCTCTGCTAACGGAACATGACGCCCGCAGACCATTCCATCAAAGTCTGCATTCCAAAACGTCACTGCTTCCCTTCCGAGCCCTGCCGTGTGCCCAAACAGTGTATCCCCCAACATATGGGGTATCAGCGTACTCAGGACAAATTGGACAACCACTTTTGGGGTCCAATTTCTCCTCTTACTCTTGGGAAAATAAAAAATTGGGGACTAAAACATCACTTTTGTGGAAAAAAAAAATATTTTTTTTTTTCACGCCAGGGCATTATAAACGTTAGTGAAACACTTGGGGGTTCAAAGTGCTCACCACACACCTAGATAAGTTCCTTAGGGGGTCTAGTTTCCAAAATGGGGTCACATGTGGGGGGTTTCCACTGTTTAGGCACATCAGGGGCTCTGCTAACGGAACATGACGCCCGCAGACCATTCCATCAAAGTCTGCATTCCAAAACGTCACTGCTTCCCTTCCGAGCCCTGCCGTGTGCCCAAACAGTGTATCCCCCCAACATATGGGGTATCAGCGTACTCAGGACAAATTGGACAACCACTTTTGGGGTCCAATTTCTCCTCTTACTCTTGGGAAAATAAAAAATTGGGGACTAAAACATCACTTTTGTGGAAAAAAAAAATATTTTTTTTTTTCACGCCAGGGCATTATAAACGTTAGTGAAACACTTGGGGGTTCAAAGTGCTCACCACACACCTAGATAAGTTCCTTAGGGGGTCTAGTTTCCAAAATGGGGTCACATGTGGGGGTTTCCACTGTTTAGGCACATCAGGGGCTCTGCTAACGGAACATGACGCCCGCAGACCATTCCATCAAAGTCTGCATTCCAAAACGTCACTGCTTCCCTTCCGAGCCCTGCCGTGTGCCCAAACAGTGTATCCCCCCAACATATGGGGTATCAGCGTACTCAGGACAAATTGGACAACCACTTTTGGGGTCCAATTTCTCCTCTTACTCTTGGGAAAATAAAAAATTCGGGACTAAAACATCACTTTTGTGGAAAAAAAAATATTTTTTTTTTCACGCCAGGGCATTATAAACGTTAGTGAAACACTTGGGGGTTCAAAGTGCTCACCACACACCTAGATAAGTTCCTTAGGGGGTCTAGTTTCCAAAATGGGGTCACATGTGGGGGTTTCCACTGTTTAGGCACATCAGGGGCTCTGCTAACGGAACATGACGCCCGCAGACCATTCCATCAAAGTCTGCATTCCAAAACGTCACTGCTTCCCTTCCGAGCCCTGCCGTGTGCCCAAACAGTGTATCCCCCCAACATATGGGGTATCAGCGTACTCAGGACAAATTGGACAACCACTTTTGGGGTCCAATTTCTCCTCGTACCCTTGGGAAAATAAAAAATTGGGGACTAAAACATCACTTTTGTGGAAAAAAAATATATATTTTTTTTCACGCCAGGGCATTATAAACGTTAGTGAAACACTTGGGGGTTCAAAGTGCTCACCACACACCTAGATAAGTTCCTTAGGGGGTCTAGTTTCCAAAATGGGGTCACATGTGGGGGGTTTCCACTGTTTAGGCACATCAGGGGCCCTCCAAACGCGACATGGCGTCCGTTCGCAATTCCAGCCAATTTTGGTTTGGAAAAGTCAAACGGCACTCCTTCCCTTTCAAGCCCTGCCGTGCGCCCAAACAGTGGTTCCCCCCCACATATGGGGTATCAGCGTACTCAGGACATGTTGGACAACAGCTTTTGGTGTCCAATTTCTCCTCTTACCCTTGGGAAAATAAAAAATTGGGGACTAAAACATCATGCTTGTGGAAAAAATATGATTTTTTTTCTTCACGGCTCTACATTACAAACTTGCGTGAAGCACTTGAGGGTTCAAAGTGCTCACCACACATCTAGATAAGTTCCTTAGGGGTCTAGTTTCCAAAATGGGTCACATGTGGGGGGTTTCCACTGTTTAGACATCAGGGGCCCTCCAAACGCAACATGGCGTCGTTCGCAATTCCACAATGTTTGGAAGTCAAACGCGCTCCTTCCTTCAAGCCCTGCCGTGCGCCAAACAGTGTTCCCCCCCCATATGGGGTATCGCGTACTCAGGACAGTTGGACAACACTTTTGGGTCCAATTTCTCCTCTTACCTTGGGAAAATAAAAATTTGGGGACTAAAACATCATGTTTGTGGAAAAAATATGATTTTTTTTCTTCACGGCTCACAGGTACAAACTTGCGTGAAGCACTTGGGGTTCAAAGTGCTCACCACACATCTAGATAAGTTCCTTAGGGGGTCTAGTTTCCAAAATGGGGTCACATGTGGGGGGTTTCCACTGTTTAGGCACATCAGGGGCCCTCCAAACGCAACATGGCGTCCGTTCGCAATTCCAGCCAATTTGGTTTGGAAAAGTCAAACGGCGCTCCTTCCCTTCAGCCCTGCCGTGGCCCAAACAGTGGTTCCCCCCAACATATGGGGTATCAGCGTACTCAGGACATGTTGGACAACAACTTTTGTGGTCCAATTTCTCCTCTTACCCTGGGAAAATAAAAAATTGGGGACTAAAACATCATGTTTGTGGAAAAAAAAATATATTTTTTTCTTCACGGCTCTACATTACAAACTTGGTGAAGCACTTGAGGGTTCAAAGTGCTCACCACACATCCTAGATAAGTTCCTTAGGGGGTCTAGTTTCCAAAATGGGGTCACATGTGGGGGGTTTCCACTGTTTAGGCACATCAGGGGCCCTCCAAACGCGACATGGCGTCCGTTCGCAATTCCAGCCAATTTTGGTTTGGAAAAGTCAAACGGCGCTCCTTCCCTTTCAAGCCCTGCCGTGCGCCCAAACAGTGGTTCCCCCCCACATATGGGGTATCAGCGTACTCAGGACATGTTGGACAACAACTTTTGGTGTCCAATTTCTCCTCTTACCCTTGGGAAAATAAAAAATTGGGGACTAAAACATCATGCTTGTGGAAAAAATATGATTTTTTTTCTTCACGGCTCTACATTACAAACTTGCGTGAAGCACTTGAGGGTTCAAAGTGCTCACCACACATCTAGATAAGTTCCTTAGGGGGTCTAGTTTCCAAAATGGGGTCACATGTGGGGGGTTTCCACTGTTTAGGCACATCAGGGGCCCTCCAAACGCAACATGGCGTCCGTTCGCAATTCCAGCCAATTTTGGTTTGGAAAAGTCAAACGGCGCTCCTTCCCTTTCAAGCCCTGCCGTGCGCCCAAACAGTGGTTCCCCCCCACATATGGGGTATCGGCGTACTCAGGACATGTTGGACAACAACTTTTGTGGTCCAATTTCTCCTCTTACCCTTGGGAAAATAAAAATTTGGGGACTAAAACATCATGTTTGTGGAAAAAATATGATTTTTTTTCTTCACGGCTCTACATTACAAACTTGCGTGAAGCACTTGAGGGTTCAAAGTGCTCACCACACATCTAGATAAGTTCCTTAGGGGGTCTAGTTTCCAAAATGGGGTCACATGTGGGGGGTTTCCACTGTTTAGGCACATCAGGGGCCCTCCAAACGCAACATGGCGTCCGTTCGCAATTCCAGCCAATTTTGGTTTGGAAAAGTCAAACGGCGCTCCTTCCCTTTCAAGCCCTGCCGTGCGCCCAAACAGTGGTTCCCCCTCACATATGGGGTATCGGCGTACTCAGGACATGTTGGAGAACAACTTTTGTGGTCCAATTTCTCCTCTTACCCTTGGGAAAATAAAAATTTGGGGACTAAAACATCATGTTTGTGGAAAAAATATGATTTTTTTTCTTCACGGCTCTACATTACAAACTTGCGTGAAGCACTTGAGGGTTCAAAGTGCTCACCACACATCTAGATAAGTTCCTTAGGGGGTATAGTTTCCAAAATGGGGTCACATGTGGGGGGTTTCCACTGTTTAGGCACATCAGGGGCCCTCCAAACGCGACATGGCGTCCGTTCGCAATTCCAGCCAATTTTGGTTTGGAAAAGTCAAACGGCGCTCCTTCCCTTTCAAGCCCTGCCGTGCGCCCAAACAGTGGTTCCCCCCCACATATGGGGTATCAGCGTACTCAGGACAAGTTGGACAACAACTTTTGTGGTTCAATTTCTCCTCTTACCCTTGGGAAAATAAAAATTTGGGGACTAAAACATCATGCTTGTGGAAAAAATATGATTTTTTTCTTCACGGCTCTACATTACAAACTTGCGTGAAGCACTTGAGGGTTCAAACTGCTCACCACACATCTAGATAAGTTCCTTAGGGGGTCTAGTTTCCAAAATGGGGTCACATGTGGGGGGTTTCCACTGTTTAGGCACATCGGGGCCTCTCCAAACGCGACATGGCGTCTGTTCTCAATTCCAGCCAATTTTGGTTTGGAAAAGTCAAACTGCGCTCCTTCCATTCCGAGCTCTGCCGTGTGCCCAAACAGTGGTTTTCCCTGACATATTGGGTATCGGCGTACTCAGGAGAAATTGCACAACAACTTTATCAGTCCTTTTTCTCCTTTTTCCCTTGTGAAAATAAAAAAAATGTTTGTAAAAGATCATTTTTGTGACTAAAAAGTAAAATGTTCATTTTTTCCTTCCACGTTGCTTCAGCTCCTGTGAAGCACCTGAAGGGTTAATAAACTTCTTGAATGTGGTTTTGAGTACCTTGAGGGGTGTAGTTTTTAGAATGGTGTCACTTTTGGGTATTTTCTGCTATATAGACCCCTCAAAGTGACTTCAAATATGAGGTGGTCCCGAAAAAAAATGGCTTTGTAAATTTTGTTGTAAAAATGAGAAATCGCTGGTCAACTTTTAACCCTTATAATTTCCTAACAAAAAAAAATTTTGCTTCCAAAATTGTGCTGATGTAAAGTAGACATGTGGGAAATGTTATTTCTTAACTATTTTGTGTGACATATTTCTCTGTTTTAAGGGAATAAAAATTCAAAGTTTGAAAATTGCAAAATTTTCAAAATTTTTGCCATATTTGCGTTTTTTTCATAAATAAATGCAAGTTATATGGAAGAAATTTTACCACTATCATGAAGTACAATATGTCACGAGAAAACAACTCAGAATCGCGAAGATCCGTTGAAGCGTTCCAGAGTTATAACCTCATAAAGAGACAGTGGTCAGAATTGTAAAAATTGGCCCGGTCATTAACGTGCAAACCACCCTTGGGGTGAAGGGGTTAAATAAGACCAGTCAGTAACACCTGATTCCCAATCCTCACAATCTTCACTGGAAAGTCCAGTACCGCTTGTAACCACCAGAGGGAGCCTCTGCTCAGAACTCATTTCAAGTCCATTCACAACAGATATGGTGTTTGATGGGAACTGTTAATGTGTGATTGGTGAGGACCTGATGTAGAAATGGAGTTTTCCCAAGAGTGGGCGGTGGGACTGTGGAAGGTATGAGGGGTGGAGGCGGAGTTGGGGCTGGGCAAGGTCTCAAGGGGCCTTGAAAATTTTATCAGTAGGGGGCCCTGAAATTCCGGGTGGCAACACTGCCCTAGGGCATTACTCTCAGGTCATTCAGGACTTACGTCTTCGAGTAGGATACATGCACACTTAATCCAATTATTATGTGTTAGAGGGTCTGCTCCCACCTGTGGTTCTAGGTCTTCATTGGCTGACTTTACACAATCCTGTGATGGACTGGCAGGCATAGGAGGTGGTGAGGTGGAGCAATTATTGTCTAAAAACTGCATGAGCTCCTATTTAGCCTTGTTCTTGACCAGGTCCTAGCCAGCACATTTGTCTGATTTTGAGGATGTTTTTTCAAAGCAAGTGTGTCAGGAGTTGACACCCAATAAACTTATAAATACTCACGAGGATGTTTTTTCAGCTCAAGGGTGTCAGGAACTGCCACCCCAACGTCTTTATGATTACTCAATCAATTTAATTCCAGGGGCCAAGTTGCCAAAAAGCAGGCTGTATAACATTTCAGGTCCCGAGAGGCAGGCCATGAAAGATTATATTATGGAGACCATTGCTAAAGGACATATCAGACCTTCATTTCTCGTAGCAGGAGGGTTTTTCTTTAAGAAAAATGATGGGGGCTCGGACACTGCTTGGATTTCCAGGAACTTAATCAAATCACTGTTCAGGATCCGTACCCTGTCCCTCTCATCCCAGATCTCTTTAATTATATTGTCGTGACTAAGTGGTTTATCAAACTGGACCTTAGGGGGGCCTAGAATCTTATCCGTATTAGAGAGGGGGATGAATGGAAGATGACTTTCAATACCTCAGAGGGGCATTATGAAAACCTTGTCATGCCATTTAGGTTGACCAATGATACCGCCTGTTATGATATGGTAGCTGAGGAGGCAGGAGCAAAAAACCGCATAGGCAGCCTAACACCAGAGAGGTTGGAAACTAATAGGTTGCAGACCCCTAAACTAACCGCACAACTAGAAGCAGCCGTGGAGCGTACCTACGGTGGTCCTAGACGCCTCGGCACAGCCGGAGAGATAGCTATCCCTGAAGATGGAAAGAGGAAAGCTAACTGCCCCGGAGTAGACCCCAAAAGAGAAGGAAGCCCCCAAACATAATGGCAGTTAGACAAGATGAAAATACAAACACAGACAGAAAATAGATTGCGCAAACGCTGGGGCCCAAAACTGTCTAGATAGGACAGCACAGGAGAGAATACTTTCTGCAATCCAGAAAAACCCTAGGAAAAACTCCAACACTTCTGAATCCAAAATCACTGAGACCACACGGTCTCGACCACCTATATCAGATCTCTGGTGTGGACACGTAGCTACCCAGCAGTAAAATATCACAAGAACTGAGCAAATGAACAAATACAAAAAACGAACGGAGACCAGCCAAAGTCCCCCATAGGGGACCCGGCTGAAGACAAAAAGCAATGCAGCAAAAAGCAAGGAATTCAAACCACAGTAACAAAAAAAAAACTGAAAGAGACATATCTGAACGCAAACAGGAGACAGCAGGAAAGCAAGCTGAATTCCAAACTAAACCAGGAAGAACAATTGATCACCGGCGAGGATCATGGAGATCAGCTCACTTATATCAGGCCAGTCAGTACCACCTGACATCCACTCGTTATTTGCAGGTGTAGGACTCTTGGTATTCAACATAGGTTCAATACCCTCAGCAACCACCAGAGGGAGCTTCAGCTCCGAAGTCGTCTCCAAAACGTTCACAACAGTACCCCCCCCCTTGAGGAGTGGTCATCGAACCCTCACTTGTGCCACCAGGATGATCAGGATGAGCTCGGTGATAGGCACGGACCAGTCTTTCAGGATGAATGTCAGAAGCAAACACCCACGAATTGTCCTCCTGACCATAGCCTTTTCACTTCACCAAGTACTGAAGTCTCCGCCTGGCCAAACGAGAATCCAATATCTTCTCAACCACATACTCCAAATTGCCCTCAACCAAAACAGGATCAGGAGGCGCAGCCATAGGAACCACTGGTTCGACAAATCTCTTCAATAAAGATTTGTGAAATACGTTGTGAATCTTGAATGTTCCTGGAAGAAGCAAACGGAAGGAAACGGGATTAATAATCTCCACGATCTTATAAGGTCCAATGAACCTTGGCTTAAATTTTGGAGACGCGACCCTCATAGGGATATTTTTTGAGGATAACCAAACCAAGTCACCCACTTTAAATCGAGGACCATCAGTCCTATGCCGGTTGGCAAACCGCTGGGCCTTCTCCTGAGAGAGACAGCTTATCCACTACTTGTTCCCAAATCAGCTGCATTCTCTCCACAATAGAGTCAACACCAGGACAGACAGAGGCCTCCACCTGCCCTGAAAAAAAATCGAGGATGAAACCCGAAATTGCAGAAAAATGGAGACATCAAGGTGGCAGAACTAGCCCTATTATTCAAAGCAAACTCAGCCAAAGGCAAAAAAGAGACCCAGTCATCTTGATCAGCAGACACAAAACATCTCAAATAAGTCTCCAAGGTCTGGTTTGTTCTCTCAGTTTGTCCATTGGTCTGAGGGTGGAACGCAGAGGAAAAAGACAGCTGAACTCCCAGTTTGGAACAAAATATCCTCCAAAATCTGGAAACAAACTGGACTCCTCTGTCAGACACAATGTTCTCTGGAATGCCATGCAACCGAACCACCTGTTGAAAAAACAAGGGCACCAACTCGGAGGAGGATGGCAACTAAGGTAGTGGCACAAGATGTATCATCTTGTAAAACCTATCACAGATAACCCAAATAACGGTCATTCTCTGAGAGACAGGGAGGTCGGAAATAAAATCCATAGAGATATGGGTCCATGGCCTCTTGGGCACAGGCAATGGCATCAACAAACCACTAGAGCGAGAGCAAGGTTTGGACCGAGAACAAGTTCCACAGGACTGCACAAAGTCCCTGACGTCACGAGACAAAGTGGGCCACAAAAAGGACCGACTCACCAAATCTCTGGTACCAAAAATAACAGGATGGCCGACCAACGTGGAGCAATGAATTTCGGACATCACATTCTTCCTCCACTGGTCTGGGACAAACAATCTCCCAGCAGGGTAACGTTCAGGTTTATCCTCCTGAAATTTCTCCATAGCCGGTCTCAAATTAGGCGAGATAGCGGAAAGAACCACACCCTCCTTCAGAACAACAGCAGGCTCAGTTACCTCAGGAGAATCCAGAAAGAAACTCCTCGAGAGGGCATCCGCCTTAACATTCTTAGTGCCCGGGAGAAAAGAGACCACAAAATTAAAACGTGTGAAATACAAGGCCCACCTGGCCTGTCTAGGATTAAGTCGCTTGGCTGATTCAAGATAAACCAGGTTATTATGATCCGTGAGGACCACCTGATGCTTGGCTCCTTCCAGCCAATGTCTCCACTCCTCAAAAGCCCACTTCATGGCCAATAACTCCCGATTACCCACATCATAATTATGTTCCGCTGGGGAAAATTTTCGAGAGAAAAAGGCACAAGGGTTAATCTTAGAGGTCTCCAGATCCCTTTGGGACAAAACGGCTCCTGCATCAATCTCAGAAGCATCAATCTCCACCTGAAATGGTAGAAACATCAGGTTGCCGCAGAACAGGAGCAGAAGTGAATCTCCGCTTAAGCTCCTGAAACGCAGAAACTGCCTCAGGAGACCAATTCACTACATCAGAACCCTTCTTGGTCAAATCAGTCAGTGGCTTCACAATACCAGAGAAATTACCGTATATAGTCATGTATAAGCCGACCCGTGTATAAGCCGACCCCCCTAATTTTGCCACAAAAAACTGGGAAAACTTATTGACTCGCGTATAAGCCTAGGGTGAAAAATGATTATGCCCCCATATGCTCTATAGATTAGGCCTCCATAAACTGCACAGATTATGCCCCCCGTATGATCCAGATTATGCCCCATATGCTCCCCTGATTATGCCCCCATATAATCCACAGATTATGCCCCCATATGCTCCACAGATTATGCCCCCATATGCTGCACAGATTATGCCCCATATGCTCCCCTGATTATGCCCCCATATGCTCCACAGATTATGCCCCCATATGCTTCACAGATTATGCCCACATATGCTCCAGATTATGCCCCATATGCTCCAGATTATGCCCCCATATGCTCCAGATTATGCCCCCATATGCTGCACAGATTATGCCCCCATATGCTCCAGATTATGCCCCCATATGCTGCAGATTATGCCCCCGTATGATCCACAGATTATGCCCCCATATGCTCCAGATTATGCCCCCATATGCTCCACTGATTATGCCCCATAGTATACGTCCCTTATGCTGCCGCGCTGCTGCAAACAAAAATGACATACTCACCTCTCGTCGCGGGGGGCCAGGTGCTGGTGTCCTGAGCAGGTGGTGACACTGGCGCGCTGTGGGGGACAGGTGCCGGTGTCACCGCTCGCTTAAGACCCCGACACCTGAGATTTTTACCTGTCAACGGACCGGTCCACCGCTGCTCACTGCTCCCTCTTCCGGGTCCTCGGCAGTGAATGATCAGGCAGGGGGCGCGGCGCGCACTAACTACGTCATCGCGCCCTCTGCCTGAACATTCACAGCCAGAGGAGTCGGACGAGGGAGCAGCGCAGCAGTGGTCTGGGGACAGGTAAATATCTCTATACTCACCCCTCCGCCAGCAGGTCACTCTCTGCAGCGTCTCCACTTCTCCCGTCGGTCTCCGCAGCGCTTCCGTCCTACAGCGGTCACGTGGTACCACTCATTAAAGTCATGAATATGTGCATATTCATGACTTTAATGAGCGGTACCACGTGACCGCTGCAGGAAGGAGCCAGAGATCGTGGGAGAAGCAGGGGGCTGAAGAGACCGTGTCATGTATAGTGTACAGTTCCTATAGCGTCTTGTGCTTGGGTGCGAGGAAAACACAGGAGACATAGGTTGAAAAGAAATGACTTGTATTACTTCATACAAGCATGCTGAAAAGTTCACACAGTTTGCAGGAACAGCGACAGGAGACACAGCAGGCCAGAGTAACTTCAAGCACTACAATAAATCTCCAAAGCAGGTTCAGGATCTCTTCTCTGTACCGTAATTCCTCTGCAAACATGGATTCACCAAACAGCAGGTTTCCAGAGTCCAAAAGTGTTCCAAGGTTCCTCAGTAGGGAATAGCTGGAGTACAAGTCCAAGGTTTCCAGGAGTCAGGTCATCAGACTGACTGAGGCTTGATTCAGGAGCACTGATTGTTCAGCTGAGGCTGCTTAAGAAGCAAGAGGGAAGAATCAGGGCGGGAACATGAAAACTGGAAACTCCATATTAACTGAGGGCAAGAGCTGCAGAAAGACAGAAAGCAAAATGGCCGACGGAAAACTGAGTTTCAAGGAACATGTCAACAGAGGCAAAGAACCTTACATTACTCCCCCCTTAGGGACAACCTCCGGATGACCTCAGACCAGGCTTGTCTGGGTACCTCTGATGAAACTGGCGGAGCAGGCGAGGAGCATTTACATTATTGACTGGTTCCCATGAGTTGTCCTCCACTGGGTAGCCCTGCCATTTAATCAAATATTGCAACTGATTTCTGTACAACCTGGAATCTAGAATCCTTTCCACCATAAATTCTTCCTGACCATCGACCAGCACTGGGTCAGGGCAAGGAGAAGAACGTCCAGGAAACGTATTGGGTGTTGCAGCCTTTAGTAGGGATACATGAAAGACAGGGTGGATTCTCATAGTTCTGGGCAGTTGAAGACGACAAGCAACAGCACTTATAATCTTATTGATCTTATAAGGTCCAATGTACTTATGTCCCAATTTAGACGATGGAATCTTTAATTTAAGATTTCTGGTTGACAGCCAGACCAAATCTCCTACCTTGAAAGCTGGTGCAGGTTTACGAAATTTATCTGCTGCTTTCTTGTACCTTTCCTGAGCCAATTCTAGATTTTCCTTTAGAAGATCCATATTCTTTTGTAAAGAAGTGATTCTTTCAGCCACTGCCGGCAAGGGCGTATCTATGGGCAATCGAGGAAGAATGTTAGGATGATAACCTAGATTGGAGTAAAAAGGAGACTGCTTAGTGGAGGCGCTCTGAGAGTTGTTATAAGAGAACTCAGCCAGTGGAAGTAGATCCACCCAATCATCCTGTAGGTGGCAGATAAAACAGCGGAGATACTGCTCCAGGGTCTGATTGGTTCGTTCTGTCTGTGTAATGTATGTAGTACAGTTCATATAGCGTCTTGTGCTTGGGTGCGATGAAAATACATGAGACACAGGTTTGATATAGAAGGTCTTGTATTACTTCATACAAGTGGCAAAAATAGTCACACAGTTTGCAGATACAGAAGCAGGAGACACAGCAGGCCAGAGTAACTTAAGCTCAGCAATCACTCTCCACAACAGGTTCAGGATCTTCTTCTCTGTTACCGTAAGTCCATGCAAACGTGGATCTTTCAAAGAGCAGGGTTCCAGAGTCCACAAGTGTTCCAGAGTTCCTCAGTAGGAATAGCTGGAGTACAAAGTCCAAGGCTTCCAGGAGTCAGGTCACAGGTTCACTGCAGGCTAGATTCTGAAGCACTGATTGCTCAGCTGTGGCTGCTTAAGAAGCAAGAGGGAGAGAATCAGGGCGGGAACATGAAAGCTGGAAACTCCATATTGACTGAGGGCAAGATAGCTGCAGCAAGACAGAAAGCAAAATGGCTGACGGAAAAACTGAGTTTCAAGAACATGTACAAAGAACCTTACATTACTCCCCCCTTAGGGACAACCTCCGGATGGCCTCAGACCAGGCTTGTCTGGGTACCTCTGATGAAACTGGTGGAGCAAACGAGGAGCATTAACGTTATTGACTGGTTCCCATGAGTTGTCCTCCACTGGGTAGCCCTGCCATTTAATCAGATATTGTAACTGATTTCTGTATAACCTGGAATCTAGAATTCTTTCCACCACAAATTCTTCCTGACCATCGACTAGCACTGGGTCAGGGCAAGGAGAAGAACGTCCAGGAAATGTATTGGGTGTTGCAGCCTTTAGTAGGGATACATGAAAGACAGGGTGAATTCTCATAGTTCTAGGCAGTTGAAGACGACAAGCAACGGCACTTATAATTTTACTGATTTTATAGGGTCCAATGTACTTATGTCCCAACTTAGACGATGGAATCCTTAACTTAAGATTTCTGGTTGACAGCCAGACCAGGTCTCCTACCTTGAAAGCTGGTGCAGGTTTACGAAATTTATCTGCTGCTTTCTTGTACCTTTCCTGAGCCAATTCCAGATTCTCCTTTAGAAGATCCATATTCTTCTGTAAAGACGTGATTCTTTCAGCCACTGCTGGTAAAGGCGTTTCTATGGGAAATCGTGGAAGAATGTTAGGATGATAACCTAGATTGGAGTAAAAAGGAGACTGCTTAGTGGAGGCGCTCTGAGAGTTGTTATAAGAGAACTCAGCCAATGGAAGTAGATCCACCCAATCATCCTGTAGGTGGCAGATAAAGCAGCGGAGATACTGCTCCAGAGTTTGATTGGTTCGTTCGGTCTGTCCATTAGTCTGGGGATGAAAAGCAGAAGAAAGGTTTACTTTAATGTCCAATGCTGCACAGAAATTTTGCCAAAACCTTGAAGTGAATTGCACCCCTCGATCCGAAATAACCTCATCCGGTACTCCATGTAAGCGAAACACATCTTTAATCATCAAATCTGATGTCTGTTTTGCAGTGGGTAAGCCGACACAAGGGATAAAATGAGCTGCCTTTGTTAAACGATCAACCACCACTAGAATGGTGTTTTTCCCTTGAGAGGTTGGTAACTCCACAATGAAGTCCATAGAAATGGATCCCCACGGGCGGGACGGGGTGGGAAGAGGTTGTAACAGACCAGTTGATGAGGAGCGAGGTGTTTTGCATCTTGCACAGACTTCACATGAAGTGACATAGTTTAAAACATCCTTCCTGCAAGTGGGCCACCAAAAGAAATGAGAAAGAAATTCCTGTGTCTTTAGAATTCCTCTATGCCCAGCTATCTTGGAATCGTGAATGAGTTGCAATACTCTCAATCTGACTGTTTCAGGAATATACAGATGTTGTCCCAGAATCCACACACCATTCTTAAAGACAAGACTTACGTCCCTTGGGGGTTGTGCCAACAAGGAATCCGCATGGTATGCTTCCTTGATGTCCTTAAGTAGGTCTTGATTATGAATCACTCCCAGGAATCTAGAGTCAGGAAGAATAGTCTTAGGAGGAGCAAGTGGACGGGTCTCTGCTGAATGAATCCTAGAGAGTGCATCAGCCTTTCCATTGCGCGATCCTGGTCTATAAGAAATGACAAAATTAAATTGGTTTAAGAAAAGATTCCAGCGAGCCTGGCGAGGAGTCAGGCACTTAGCCGACCTGATAAATTCAAGGTTACGATGGTCTGTCAGGACGACTATTTGCTGTGCAGCTCCCTGAAGAAGGTGTCTCCATTCTTTGAAGGCGGCAATAATGGCCAACAACTCTCTATTGCCCACATCGTAGTTCCTCTCAGCCGAAGACAACTGCTGGGAAAAGAAGGCACAGGGATGCAAGACATTCTTCTCACCTGTTCTCTGAGAGAGTATAGCTCCAACGGCACAGTCTGAAGCATCCACCTCTATTATGAAGGCAAGCTCGGGGTTGGGATGTACCAAGATAGGTGCGGTGGTAAATTTATCTTTTAGACGGGAAAATGCTTCCTGGGCTTGGGGAGTCCAGGAGAACCTAGACTCTTTCCGGGTAAGTTGGGTGATAGGTGACACTACCTCAGAGAAATTCCTAATGAAACGTCTATAGAAATTGGCAAACCCGATGAAGCGCTGCACCTCCTTCACATTTCTAGGACTTGGCCAATCCTTGATGGCTTGGGTCTTGCTTCCATCCATACTAATTCCATGTGTAGACAGTACATACCCCAGAAATTGAATTTCGGTCCTATGGAATTCACACTTTTCAAGTTTGATGTAAAGATGGTTTTGTCTTAGACGTTCCAAGACCATTCTCACATGTCCATGATGTTCCTCTGTGGAGTTAGAAAAAATTAGAATATCATCCAAATAAATCACCACGAATGTATCTAGGAGATCCCTGAAGATGTCATTCACCAAGTGTTGGAAAGTGGCTGGGGCGGTACTCAGACCAAAAGGCATAACTAGATATTCAAAGTGTCCATAGCGTGACCTGAATGCAGTCTTCCATTCATCCCCAGGTCTAATACGGACCAAGTTATAGGCCCCACGGAGATCCAATTTAGAAAAAATTTTGGCATGCCGCACTCTCTCCAATAACTCAGGGATTAAAGGCAATGGATAACGGTTTCTAATAGTAACCTTATTGAGTTCCCGTATAGTCTACGCAGGGTCTCAGAGATCCATCTTTCTTCTTCACAAAGAAGATGGGTGCACCTGCAGGAGATGAAGAGGGGCGTATGAAGCCCTTGGCTAGATTTTCGTCTATGTAATCCTTTAAAGCCTTTAGCTCAGGCCCCGCCAGGGGTAGATCTTACCAAAAGGTATCTCTGCTCCAGGTAATAATTCAATTGGACAATCATATGGACGGTGAGGGGGAAGCTGGTCAGCTTTCTTCTTGTCACATAAATCCACATAGTCCTGGTATACAGCTGGTAGTTCAGGGACTGACATGGTTCCTTTAGGAACAGAGCAAGCTGAAACTTCTGGACTCATCTGTTTCTCTGGAAAGTGTAATTCCTTGGTCTCCCAGTTAATGGTAGGGTTCTGAGCCTGCAGCCATGGTAGCCCTAGAATAATGGGAAAGTGGGGAGAAGAGATAAGCATAAAGGACAGTTTCTCTTGATGATCTTTACCCATAAGGACCCTCAAAGGCTCCGTTTCCTGATCCACTGGTCCAGAGGTCAGCAGGGAGCCATCCACAGTTTCCATCTGTACTGGAGTAGCCTTCTTCACTGAACGTATCCCCTGTTTCAGAGCAAAGGAGACATCCATAAAATTCCCACTTGCCCCTGAGTCGATCATAGCAGAGCTAGACACCCAGACTGAGTCAACCCAGAGTTTGATGGAAAGGAAGCAATGAGAATTGTTTTTCCTACAACTCAGCTGGGACACCGCTGAGGAAACTTGAAAAATTGCAGCGTTTACACAGTCATCGTCCTCAGAAGTAACGGAGTTTAAGTCCGAGAAATCAATATCTGTTGCTGCAGATCTCTCTGGAGCCTGAGGCTCGGACCTGACAGATCTCCTCTCGCAACACTCACAGTGAATGAGTGCTGCAGTAGTCTTACGAGAACGGCTGGGGCAGTTTATAATGAAGTGCCCTGACTTACCACAATAGAAACATAGATTTTCCTTAAAACGATGTTCCTTGCGTGCATCACTAACCCGTCTTTGTAAAGAGTCTACCTGCATGGGTTCAGGTTCAGGTTCCCGTGTGATCCTACTCAAAGGTTCCTTAGCTGGGGAGGAAGGTAGGAAAAGGTTAGTGCGATTGCTTTCGAACCATCTCTCTTGCCTGCGTTCAGTCAGGCGAGCATCAATACGGATGCAGTAGTTAATAAAGTCACCTAACGCAGTGGGAGGGTCGGCACGAGCAAGTTCATCCTTAATTAGTGGAGACAACCCCTTTCGAAAAATAGATTTTTTGGCGGAACTGTCCCAGGTGGTATCAAGGGCCCATCTCCTGAAATCCAAGGCATATTCGGCTACCGAGTGCTTACCTTGGCGCAAAGTTAACATGGCTGCTTCAGCTGTTGCACCTCGATTGGGGTCATCAAACACCTGCCCCATGGCTGAAATGAAAGCATCAAGATGATCCAAACATTCATCCTCAGTCTCAATCAGAGGGTTTGCCCACATCAAAGCCTTGTTGGTAAGTAACATAATTATAGTAAGCACTTTAGATCGTTCAGTGGGAAATTGTGAAGCATGTGCAGAAAAAAACAGATTGCATTGGTTAATAAATCCCCTGAATTTTTCACGTTCACCGCCAAAACGAAAAGGGGGCAACTTGGGAATCCCAGAACTCGGGGCTACGGCAGGAGCCTGGACTCGCTCCTCTAGAACCTCAATCCTGGCTCGCAAATCCTGGGCAGTCTGTCCAAACACTTGCAAATTGTGATTAGTGAGGTCCTGTAGGTTTGTAAAACGGGTTTTTATAGTCTGTAAATCTGCAAGGATATTATCAGTCACTCCGTAAAGTTCCTTTATGCGGGCCTCCATTTTCCAGATCTTTTAAGACAGGAGTACTGGAAGGAGAGGAGAAAAAAAAAAAAACAATAGTGTTTACCTGTGGTAACACTGCAGAGAGAAAAAAAAATTAAGGGAACTGCTCACCTGGAATGGTTGTGAGAAGTCACAACCACTATCATCACAGAAAGTTCAACCGGACATCTGATATCCACAGTTACAGCAGACACAAAAGAGGGAAGAAAAAAAAAAAACAAACATAATAGTGTTTACCTGTGGTAACACTGTAGAAAAAAAAACTTAAGGGAATTGCTCACCTGGAATGGTTGTGAGAAGTCACAACCACTGTCATCACAGAAAGTACAACCGGACGTCTGATATCCACAGTACAGCAGACACAGCCTTCCCAGACCCAGCAGACACTAACGTTTTGGCTTCAGAATCTTGTAATGTATGTAGTACAGTTCATATAGCGTCTTGTGCTTGGGTGCGATGAAAATACATGAGACACAGGTTTGATATAGAAGGTCTTGTATTACTTCATACAAGTGGCAAAAATAGTCACACAGTTTGCAGATACAGTAGCAGGAGACACAGCAGGCCAGAGTAACTTAAGCTCAGCAATCACTCTCCACAACAGGTTCAGGATCTTCTTCTCTGTTACCGTAAGTCCATGCAAACGTGGATCTTTCAAAGAGCAGGGTTCCAGAGTCCACAAGTGTTCCAGAGTTCCTCAGTAGGAATAGCTGGAGTACAAAGTCCAAGGCTTCCAGGAGTCAGGTCACAGGTTCACTGCAGGCTAGATTCTGAAGCACTGATTGCTCAGCTGTGGCTGCTTAAGAAGCAAGAGGGAGAGAATCAGGGCGGGAACATGAAAGCTGGAAACTCCATATTGACTGAGGGCAAGATAGCTGCAGCAAGACAGAAAGCAAAATGGCTGACGGAAAAACTGAGTTTCAAGAACATGTACAAAGAACCTTACAGTCTGTCCATTAGTCTGGGGATGAAAAGCAGAAGAAAGGTTTACTTTAATGTCCAATGCTGCACAGAAATTTTGCCAAAACCTTGAAGTGAATTGCACCCCTCGATCCGAAATGACCTCATCCGGTACTCCATGTAAGCGAAACACATTCTTAATCATCAAGTCTGATGTCTGTTTTGCAGTGGGTAAGCCGACACAAGGGATAAAATGAGCTGCCTTTGTTAGACGGTCAACCACCACTAGAATGGTGTTCTTCCCTTGAGAGGTTGGTAACTCCACAATGAAGTCCATAGAAATGGATCCCCACGGGCGGGACGGGGTGGGAAGAGGTTGCAACAGACCAGTTGGTGAGGAGCGAGGTGTTTTGCATCTTGCACAGACTTCACATGAAGTGACATAGTTTAAGACATCTTTCCTGTAAGTGGGCCACCAAAAGAAATGAGAAAGAAATTCTTGTGTCTTTAGAATTCCCCTATGCCCGGCTATCTTGGAATCGTGGATGAGTTGCAATACTCTCAATCTGACTGTTTCAGGTATATACAGACGTTGTCCCTGAATCCACACACCATTCTTAAAGACAAGACTTACGTCCCTTGGGGGTTGAGCCAACAAAGAATCCGCATGGTATGCTTCCTTGATGTCCTTAAGTAGGTCTTGATTATGAATCACTCCCAGGAATCTAGAGTCAGGAAGAATAGTCTTAGGAGGAGTAAGTGGACGTGTCTCTGCTGAATGAATCCTAGAGAGTGCATCAGCCTTTCCATTGCGCGATCCTGGTCTATAAGAAATGACAAAATTAAATTGGTTTAGGAAAAGATTCCAGCGAGCCTGGCGAGGAGTTAGGCACTTAGCCGACCTGATAAATTCAAGGTTACGATGGTCTGTCAGGACGACTATTTGCTGTGCAGCTCCCTGAAGAAGGTGTCTCCATTCCATAAAGGCGGCAATAATGGCCAACAATTCTCTATTGCCCACATCGTAGTTCCTCTCAGCCGAAGACAACTGCTGGGAAAAGAAGGCACAGGGATGCAAGACATTCTTCTCACCTGTTCTCTGAGAGAGTATAGCTCCAACGGCACAGTCTGAAGCATCCACCTCTATTATGAAGGCAAGCTCGGGGTTGGGATGTACTAAGATAGGTGCGGTGGTAAATTTATCCTTTAAACAGGAAAATGCTTCCTGAGCTTGCGGGGTCCAGGAGAACCTAGACTGTTTCCGGGTAAGTTGGGTGATAGGTGACACTACCTCAGAAAAATTCTTAATGAAACGTCTATAGAAGTTGGCAAACCCGATGAAACGCTGCACCTCCTTCACATTTCTAGGAATTGGCCAATCCTTGATGGCTTGGGTCTTGCTTCCATCCATACTAATCCCTTGCGTAGATAGTACATACCCCAGAAATTGAATTTCGGTCCTATGGAATTCACATTTTTCAAGTTTGATGTAGAGATGGTTTTGTCTTAGGCATTCTAAGACCATTCTCACATGTCCATGATGTTCCTCTGTGGAGTTAGAAAAAATTAGAATATCATCCAGATAAATCACCACAAATGTATCTAGGAGATTCCTGAAGATATCATTCACGAAGTGTTGGAAAGTGGCTGGGGCGGTACTCAGACCAAAAGGCATAAGTAGATATTCAAAGTGTCCATAGCGTGACCTGAAAGCAGTCTTCCATTCATCCCCAGGTCTAATACGGACCAAGTTATAGGCCCCACGGAGATCCAGTTTAGAGAAAATTTTGGCATGCCGCACTCTCTCCAACAACTCAGGGATTAAAGGCAATGGATAACGGTTTCTAATAGTAACCTTATTGAGTTCCCTATAGTCTATGCAGGGTCTCAGAGATCCATCTTTCTTCTTCACAAAGAAGATGGGTGCACCTGCGGGAGATGAAGAGGGGCGTATGAAGCCCTTGGCTAAATTTTCGTCTATATAATCCTTCAAAGCTTTTAGCTCGGGCCCCGCTAGGGGGTAGATCTTACCAAAAGGTATCTCGGCTCCAGGCAATAATTCAATAGGACAATCATATGGACGGTGAGGAGGAAGCTGATGAGCGTTCTTCTTGTCACATAAATCCACATAGTCCTGGTATACAGCTGGTAGTTCAGGGACTGACATGGTTCCTTTAGGAACAGAGCAAGCTGAAACTCCTTGACTCATCTGTTTCTCCGGAAAGTGTAATTCCTTGGTCTCCCAGTTAATCGTAGGATTCTGCGCCTGCAGCCATGGTAGCCCTAGAATAATGGGAAAGTGGGGAGAAGAGATAAGCAAAAAAGACATTTTCTCCTGATGATCTTTACCCATAAGGACCCTCAAAGGCTCTGTTTCTTGATCCACTGGTCCAGAAGTCAGTAGAGAGCCATCCACAGTCTCCATCTGTACTGGAGTAGCCTTCTTCACTGAACGTATCCCCTGTTTCAGAGCAAAGGAGATATCCATAAAATTTCCACTTGCTCCTGAGTCGATCATAGCAGAGCTAGACACCCAGACTGAGTCAACCCAGAGTTTGATGGAAAGGAAGCAATGAGAATTGTTTCTTTTACAACTCAGCTGGGACACCGCTGAGGAAACTTGAAAAATTGCAGCGTTTATACCGTCATCGTCCCCAGAACTAACAGAGTTTAAGTCCGAGAAATCAAGATCTCTTGCAGCAGATCTCTCTGGAGCCTGAGGCTCGGACATGACAGAGCTCCTCTCGCAACACTCACAGTGAATGACTGCTGCAGTAGTCTTACGAGAACGGCTGGGGCAGTTTATAATGAAGTGCCCTGACTTACCACAGTAGAAACATAGATTTTCCTTTATAAGATGTTCTTTGCGTGCATCACTAACCCGTCTTTGTAAAGAGTCCACCTGCATGGGTTCAGGTTCTGGTTCCCTTGTGATCCTACTCAAAGGTTCCTTAGCTGAGGAGGGAGGTAGTAAAAGGTTAATGCGATTATTTTCGAACCATCTCTCTTGTCTGCGTTCAGTCAGACGAGCATCAATACGGATACAATAGTTAATAAAGTCACCTAACGCAGTGGGAGGGTCGGCACGAGCAAGTTCATCCTTAATCAGTGGAGACAACCCTTTCCGAAAAATAGATTTTTTAGCGGAAGTGTCCCAAGTGGTATCAAGAGCCCATCTCCTGAAATCCAGGGCATATTCGGCTACTGAACGCTTACCTTGGCGCAAAGTTAACATGGCTGCTTCAGCTGTTGCACCTCGATTGGGGTCATCAAACACCTGCCCCATGGCTGAAATAAAAGCATCAAGGTGATTCAAACAATCATCCTCAGTCTCAATCAGAGGGTTTGCCCACATCAAAGCCTTATTGGTAAGCAACATGATTATAGTAAGCACTTTGGATCGTTCAGTGGGAAATTGTGAAGCATGTGCAGAGAAAAATAAATTGCATTGATTAATAAATCCCCTGAATTTCTCACGTTCACCGCCAAAACGAAAAGGAGGTAATTTGGGGATCCCAGAACTCGGGGTTATGGAAGGAGCCTGGGCTCGTTCCTCTAGAGCCTCAATCCTGGCTCGCAATTCCTGGGTAGTCTGTCCAAACACTTGCAAATTATGATTAGTGAGGTCCTGTAGGCTTGCAAAACGGGTTTTTAAAGTCTGTACATCTGAAAGGATTGTATCAGTCACTCCGCAAAGTTCCTTTATGCGGGCCTCCATCTTCCAGATCTTTTAAGGCAGAAGTGCTGGAAGAGGAAAGGAAAAAAAAAAAAAAAACAATAGTGTTTACCTGTGGTAACACTCCAGAGTAAAATTTTAAGGGAATGCGCTCACCTGGAATGGTTGTGAGAAGTCACAACCACTGTCATCACATAAGGTATTAAACGGACAGCTGATATCCACAGTCACAGCAGACACGGCTTTCCCAGACCCAGCAGACACTAAACATTGGCTCCTGAATCTTGTCATGTATAATGTACAGTTCCTATAGCGTCTTGTGCTTGGGTGCGAGGAAAACACAGGAGACATAGGTTGAAAAGAAATGACTTGTATTACTTCATACAAGCATGCTGAAAAGTTCACACAGTTTGCAGGAACAGCGACAGGAGACACAGCAGGCCAGAGTAACTTCAAGCACTACAATAAATCTCCAAAGCAGGTTCAGGATCTCTTCTCTGTACCGTAATTCCTCTGCAAACATGGATTCACCAAACAGCAGGTTTCCAGAGTCCAAAAGTGTTCCAAGGTTCCTCAGTAGGGAATAGCTGGAGTACAAGTCCAAGGTTTCCAGGAGTCAGGTCACAGACTGACTGAGGCTTGATTCAGGAGCACTGATTGTTCAGCTGAGGCTGCTTAAGAAGCAAGAGGGAAGAATCAGGGCGGGAACATGAAAACTGGAAACTCCATATTAACTGAGGGCAAGAGCTGCAGAAAGACAGAAAGCAAAATGGCCGACGGAAAACTGAGTTTCAAGGAACATGTCAACAGAGACAAAGAACCTTACAGACCGCGCCGGCGGAGGGGTGAGTATGATCCGACACCCCCGCTTCCCCGCCGACCCCCGTATATGATCCGCTTATAAGCCGAGAGGGGGACTTTCAGCCCTAAAAAATGGGCTGAAAATCTCGGCTTATACATGAGTATATACGGTAGCTATAAATTTACGATAAAAATTAGCAAAACCCAAAAATCTCTGAAGAGCCTTCAATGTAGTGGGTTGAACCCAATCACAAATGGCCTGAACTTTGACCGGGTCCATTTCAATAACAGACGGAGACAAAATGAATCCCAGAAATGAAACCTTCTGTACGCCAAAAAGACATTTTGATCCCTTCACATACAATGCGTTTTCTCTCAAAATCCGGAATACAGTCCGAGCATGTTCCACATGAGAATTGCAGTCATTGGAAAAAATCAAGATATCGTCCAAATAAACGATCAGAAATTTATCCACGAAATCCCGGAAAATATCGTTCATAAAGGATTGGAAGACGGAAGGGGCATTAGTGAGCCCTAAAGGCATCACTAGGTACTCAAAATGCCCCTCTCGGGTATTAAATGCCGTCTTCCATTCATCTCCGTGCTTGATGAGAATAAGATTATACGCCCCCCTGAGGTCAAGCTTGGTCAACCAACAAGCACCCTTCACTCTGGAAAATAGGTCAGAAATCAAGGGTAACGGATATTGATATTTAAGTGATCTTATTCAGGAGACGATAATCAATACATGGCCTCAATGAGCCATCCTTCTTGGCCACAAAGAAAAAGCCGGCACCCAAGGGTGAAGAGGATGGTCTGATATGACCCTTCTCTAAAGACTCTTTGATATAAGATCGCATAGCCTCATGCTCAGGTAAATTAAAGAGCCGACCCTTGGGAAATTTACAACCGGGTACTAAGTCAATAGCGCAATCATAACTCCTATGAGGAGGTAAGGATGCAGACTTACTCTCACTAAACACATCAGAAAAATCAGTTAAATAGTAAGGAACATCCTGAGACTGAGGGGAGGCAGAAAAAACATCTTGAGACTGGAGGGGGGCAGAAAAAACAGGAGTGTCAGTACAAACACATTGACAACCCCAACTGGTCACAGACACAGACTTCCAATCCAAAACAGGATTGTGAGTCTGTAACCAAGGAAACCCCAGTACAACAATGTTATGTAAATTATGTAACACCAAAAATTTGCAATTCTCTTGGTGGTCCGGGTCAACCCACATTATCACCTGGGTAGAAAACTGGGGTTTATTCTCCGCCAAGGGTGTAGAATCAATGCCCAGCAAAGGAATAGACTTCCGAAGGGGTATCATAGGAAAACCAAAACGTTTGGCAAAATCAAAATCCATCAGGTTTATAGCTGCCCCTGAATCAACAAAAGCCTGAGCTGAAAATGTGGACATGGAGCAAATCAAGGTAACAGTCAACAGAAATTTAATCTGAACACTACCCAAAACAACTGAGCGCGCAAAACGTCTTCCCCGCTTGGGGCAGACGGAAATAGCATGAGAAGCGTCACCACAATAGTAGCACAACTTATTACGCTTACGAAATTCATGACGCTGTGCCCCAGAAGTCACTCCATCACACTGCATGGGCTCAGGGGCTGGCCCGCAAGGCATCACAATCTCACGCATATTTCTATGCTCGCGCAGACGTCTGTCAACTTGAATAGCTAATGACATAGTCATTGAGACCAGAGAAAACAGGGAATCCCACCATAGCATCCTTTACAGTCTCTGCCAGACCCTTCCGAAAAAGAGCCGCCAGCGCATCATCATTCCATTTAGTAAGGACTGCCCACTTTCTGAATTTCTGACAATACAGCTCAGCGGCTTCATGACCCTGATTCAATGCCAACAAGGTTTTTTCAGCTTGATCAGTAACATTAGGTTCATCGTACAATAGCCCCAGAGCCTGAAAAAACACATCAACATCATTCAAAACAGGATCCACAGATGTCAGGGAAAAGGCCCAATCCTGAGGGTCACCGCACAACAGGGAGATGACAATTTGAACCTGCTGCGTTGTGTTCCCTGAGGATTTAGGCTTCAAAGGAAAAAACAACTTACAGTTATCTTTAAAATTCAAAAACTTAGACCGATCCCCCAAAAATAAATCCGGCAGAGGGATCCTAGGTTCCACAGCAGGCAACCCAACAAGATAGATAGCAATACTCCGAACTTCAGCAGCAAGCTGCTCCACACGATCGGACAAATACTTGACCTCCATTGGGGAAAAAATTCCTCCTCAGCCCCAGAGAAAAAGAGGGAAAAAATGCAACAAACAGGAAAAAAAATTTTTCTGACAACGCTGACTTTTTTTTTTCCTTTACTATTTTTCCTTCTATTGAGTACCATAGAATTTTCAGTATGGCCGGTGATTCTGTTATGTTATGGTAGCTGACGAGGCAGGAGCAAAAAACCGCATAGGCAGCCTAACACCAGAGAGGTTGGAAACTAATAGGTTGCAGACCCCTAAACTAACCGCACAACTAGAAGCAGCCGTGGAGCGTACCTACGGTGGTCCTAGATGCCTCGGCACAGCCGAAGAGATAGCTATACCTGAAGATGGAAAGAGGAAAGCTAACTGCCCCGGAGTAGACCCCAAAAGAGAAGGAAGCCCCAAACATATAATGGCGGTTAGACAAGATGAAAATACGAACACAGATAGAAAATAGATTGAGCAAACGCTGGGGCCCAAAACTGTCTAGATAGGACAGCACAGGAGAGAATACTTTCTGCAATCCAGAAAAACCCTAGGAAAACTCCAACACTTCTGAATCCAAAAACACTGAGACCACTCGGTCTCGACCACCTATATCAAATCTCTGGTGTGGACACGTAGCTACCCAGCAGTAAAATATCACAAGAACTGAGCAAATGAACAAATACAAAAAACTAACGGAGACCAGCCAAAGCCCCCCATAGGGGACCCGGCTGAAGACAAAAAGCAATGCAGCAAAAAGCAAGGAATTCAAACCACAGTAACAAAAAAAACTGAAAGACTTATCTGAACGCAAGCAGGAGACAGCAGGAAAGCAAGCTGAATTCCAAACTAAACCAGTAAGAACAATTGATCACCGGCGAGGATCATGGGAGATCAGCTCACTTATATCAGGCCAGTCAGTACCACCTGACACCCACTCGTTATCTGCAGGTGTAGGACTCTTGGTATTCAACATAGGTTCAATACCCTCAGCAACCACCAGAGGGAGCTTCAGCTCCAAAGTCGTCTCCAAAACGTTCACAACAACCGCCGTTTTTCAACATTTTGTAAATTATATTGTAGCATCCTATGCTTACCACCTGAAAACTCAGGCAGAATGCAGCTGCAAGAATTGGCTTAAAAAAGCCTAAGAGCATGACATCAGAGGTGTGCACGAGGTTATCATGGTAACCCAACATGCACAAGAGCAGAGCAAGTTAGCTTCGGGGAAGAAGACACACGGACAGGTGCTGGAGCCAGGTTAATAACGATCACGGCCTGACCTCACAAATGCTTTTCTGGATCAATCGGCAAAAAATCCCACAGACATCTCCCAAATTTTGTAGAAAACCTTCCCAAGAAAAGTGGAAGCAGCTATATGTGTAAATGGAGAACAATTTCATGTTAATGCCTATAGATTTGATAAGTATGTACATATTTTATCATGTTACTTTTTAAAGGGGTAATTCCATTTACAGGACGTGATAAATGCACCAGCTCTCCACTGAACTTGAGTGGAGCAAGCGGTGACCAAAACTCATCTCATTGGGGCCTCCAGATCCCCCGTTCTCCCAGAGGTGAGATCTAGTAGGCATTTTTGTCAGTGTACATGATGCCTGACAAACTGTCCCTTTGAAGTATTGTAGAGAATGGGGTAATACATGCTGGATTCACCCAACGTGTGGCCATCAGGCAACTCTTATAGAAGGATAATGGAGTGGTGGAAATTAGGAATATCAGAGCATAGTTCAGCCAACAATTATATCTATAGTTGGCTTGGTATGTTTTCTGTTTCCTTATGTTGTGTATTAATTTTTAACTTGTGACCAATATTGGAGTATTGTAGCTACATATTTTCTGTAATTTATATATGGTAGGATAATAGTGAGACGGAAACAACTCCATGTGCAGTGGTGCCATCTAGTGGCTGATTGATATGATTGTAAATAAAATATGAATGCAGATTTGTAGGCAGTTATAGGAGGCTTTTACTGCATGTGTGCACAGACCCGGTATGCTTCCACATAGAGGACAGAATTTTATTTTCTCATGGACTTATGCAGAATATCGTACGGGTCATTATAATATGATTTGGTACCAAATTTTAATAAGACATCTAAAATGTCACTTATACTGCAAATTAAGGTTTTTGAAAGATAAAAATAAATTCAATATTATACTTCTGTCTATGAAGTAATAGAAGTTCAGAATAAGAATGCAGCTTAAACTGGAAAGTTAATTAAACTGAATGGAAATGTTAATTTCTTACCTCAGTTACTCAGAATTACTGCGACTCGTCAAGAAGATGACTCACGGTGAAGTTCTTGGTTCTGGTTTGTTGGATTATCAGCAGCGATTCACAGAACACAACATGCTAACATTGGGATTATACACTATATGGGCAAATGTATTGTGCACACCTATTAATCATAGCATTCAGGTTTTTCATTATAAAATCCACACAGTCAGTCTTTATTTGTTATGATCTGCTACAAGCACTAAGGAAAGGTAGGAATTCTGTCCCTACAATAGGACTGAGCTGGATCCCTACGATGTAACGGGGAACCTGATCCTGCGACCAGACCCGCTAAAGTCCTCAGCTAGTCTGAACGAAGACCTATAGTTGCGAGGGAGGAATCCCTACAAGATCTAGGGACTGGGTGAAAAGGTGGACACCTCCTAACAGAAATTGTAGCAGGGAAAAATAAAACAGAAAACAAATACTAAGAGATCCTAAGATCAAGCAAAACTGACAGAGTAAGGCACCTAAGCACCCGGCTAGCTTAAGAGTAGATAATACAATGAAGTCCAGCAAAGCCAGAAGGGCGGAGCCAGACTAAATAGGGAAAAAAGGTCATGTGACAGCAAACTGAAACAAAATCTGACAAGAGGGTTATAACATTATTAACGTGTGTGCCAGAATGGTTCATAGTAAATATCTCACCAGTGTGATCCTGTTATTGTATACCCGTCCTGTCTGACCTTTCCGCTCCTAACCTCGGCTTTGTATTCTGATCCTGTGCTGCCTGCCCCGCCCTCGGACCGTCTGACTACGCCTCTGTCTTGCTCTTTAGTACCGCGTACCCACGCCTCTGATCATTCGGTCAGCTGCTGCGGTCCCGAGGACTTCCCTGGGGGGGTATCTGGTGTCTACTGGCAGCCCAGCCTATCCTCACCATCAGAGGTCCTAGTGAAGACACTAGGTCACGCCCAGGGTCGGACTGGGGTGCCTGGGCCCATAGGTGGAATTCATTCAAGGGGCTCACCCTACTTCTACTGTACATGGAAATTTATATGTTCATATATGTGAGAATTATAGCACACAATACAGCATGCAAAACAGAACTGTGCACTGCACTACATCAAAAGGGCTTTTAAGTAACGAAAAATGTATTTTTCTTTAGCTGAGCACTATGTCCATTCTTAAAAAAATAAAGAAAGAAATACTTTATAAGGTGACATGCAAGGTATAATAAAATACATAATTGAAATATTAAAGGGATTGTTACTCGTCCAACTTTTTCTCAATCATTATATTTCCCCCACATAAAATAACACCTATAGTCACCTCTGATGCTGGCGTTGTTCCAGTGATGTTGGCACATGGTCCCCCAGGGCTCTTGTGACATTATGTCATGCGAGCCCTGCAGCCAATCAATGTTCGTTTCACTCTCACCTCCTTCAGACTAAACTTTCCAGCTGGTTCAACTGACACAGCTCCTATAACTAACCCATTACTGCAGTGTAATAGCTTGGCGTTTGCTCCTAGCAAGTTCTGAAGGTCTACAAAAATCAGTGTCTACCCACATTGGTAGACAAATTGTTAAGATAGCAAAAAGGCTCTCGCTTCTGGCTCAAATGGCATATTACTGCTGCAGCCAATCAGTGGTGATTGTCATTGATGTGGCCAAAGATTGGCTGCACCAGTCACGTGACGTTGAAGCCATTAGAGACAACATTGGTGGAGGAGAAATGGGTAGCAGTCCTGGGGAACTGTGGGGAATCCTATAGCACCAGCGATACTCGATCGAGTACCGAATGTATCTGAGCACCTTGATGCTTGATCAAGTACCGAATATATCTGAGCACCTTGATGCTTGATCGAGTACCGAATGTACCTGAGCACTCAGATGCTCGATCGAGTACCGAATGTACCTAAGCACCCCGATGCTCGATCAAGAACCGAATGTATCTGAGCACCATGATGCTTGATCGAGTACCGAATGTACCTGAGCACTCAGATGCTCGATCGAGTACCGAATGTACCTAAGCACCCCGATGCTCGATTGAGTACCAAATGTACCTGAGCACCCTGATGCTCAGCCCGTTGTAACGGGTCTGGTAGGCGGAACCTCTGAGCTTTATTATACAAGAAGGCTTTCCTTGTAAAGGAGCGGGTGGCGCCCGGGGAGACGGATAGGAAGTCACGGCAAGTGACAGGGACAGTCTCTGGACAGACGGGAAGGGGTCACGGCAAGTGAGCGGGCAGTCTCTGATATACGGACAGGTAGTCACGGCAAGTGACCGGGGCAGTCTCTGGATAAACGGGCAGGGAGTCACGGCAAGTGACCGAGGCAGTCTCTGGATAAGTAGGCAGGGAGTCACGGCAAGTGACCGGGGCAGTCTCTGGAAAGGTAGGCAGGGAGTCACGGCAAGTGACCGGGGCAGTCTCTGGATAGGTAGGCAGGGAGTCACGGCAAGTGACCGGGGCAGTCTCTGGATAGGTAGGCAGGGAGTCACGCAAGTGACCGGGGCAGTCTCTGGATAAGTAGGCAGGGAGTCACGGCAAGTGACCGGGGCAGTCTCTGGAAAGACAGGCAGGTATATACGACCTGAGATGGTGGAGCCTCCCGGTAGGCTAGCAGGACGGTGGCAGATGAATGCTCCCAAGTGAGCAGGCGAGAGTCTCTGGAATAGCCGAGGATCACCGCATGTGACGTCCGAACCTCCGGGTAGGGCTGCAGTCAGATGGCAGATGAGCGCCCCAAGTGAGCAGGCGAGAGTCTCTGGATTAGCCGAGGGTCACCGCATGTGACGTCCGGACCTCCGGGTAGGGCTGCAGTCAGATGGCAGATGAGCGCTCCCAAGTGAGCCGGCGAGAGTCTCTGGAATAGCTGATGGTCACCACATGTGACGGCCGAACCTCCAAGTAGGCTTGCGGACAGGTACGGACAGCAAACGGGCAGGAAACAGGCAGGTAACTGGTAACGGCACCTGAGGGCTGAAGCAGAGTAAAACAGTGCAACAACAACATTGCTCGGGCACCTCCATTAAGGAGGAAGTGCTTTATATAGGGTGGAGTCCTCCGGCATTGGCCGGGGACCTTTTTGAAAAATGCGCGCGGCCCCTTTAAGAGCGGGGGAGCGCGCGGGCGCGCGCCCTAAGTCCAGAAGCAGGGAAGGAGCGCGCGGCCCCAGCAGGACGGAAGGAGGACGCTGAGTGCGGGTAAGGGGGGCGCTCAGGACCTGTCCGGCGCTACAGACTCCCACCCCCCCTCTAGGCCCCCCCCTCTTTAGGCCAGAAAGAAATTTAGCTAGGATGAGAGGGGCATGGATGTTCTCCCGAGGCTCCCAGGTTCTCTCCTCAGGACCAAACCCCTTCCAATCCACCAGAAAATAGGTCTTTCTTCCTACCCTTTTTGTGGCCAGAATGTTCTCTACCTCAAATTCATCTTCAGCAGACACTGGAGCAGGAGGTGTACCTGTAGACTTGACAAAAGAGTTAAGTACCACCGGTTTGAGGAGAGATACATGGAAGGAGTTGGGAATCCGCAAATTGGCCGGGAGTTTCAATTTATAGGACACTGGGTTGATCTGACTGATGATCTCAAAAGGACCGATGAACCGAGGACCTAACTTGTAGGAAGGAATCTTGAGCCGGACATACTTGGACGAGAGCCAGACCTTATCCCCAGGACGGAATTGAGGAGGATCCAGACGTTTTTTGTCAGCATGTCTTTTCATGCGCTCGGATGACAGAATGAGTGCGGACCGGGTACTCTCCCATATGGAGGAAAATTCCTTAATCAAAGATTCTGCCGCTGGATTGTCCACAGAGATAGAGACAGGAACAGGGATCCGAGGGTGTTGACCGAAGACTACAAAAAACGGAGATTTGGAGGAAGATTCGCTCTCGTGATTGTTGTAAGAGAATTCGGCCCAAGGCAGGAGATCCACCCAGTCAGAATGGTGGGCATTAACGAAGTGCCGGAGATAACTGGTCAGATTCTGATTGATTCGCTCGACTTGTCCATTGGACTGCGGGTGGTAAGCGGAGGAGAAATCCAGGGTGACGTCTAGCAACTTACAAGTGGCCCTCCAGAAACGTGAGGTGAACTGCACCCCACGATCCGACACAATGTGACGAGGCAGACCATGAAGACGGAAGATGTGGCGGATAAAGTCTTTAGCCAGCTTGGGTGCTGACGGAAGCCCTGGCAGGGGAATGAAGTGAGCCATCTTGGAAAATCGGTCAACGACCACCCAAATGACCGTACAACCGGCAGAGACGGGCAGATCCGTTATGAAGTCCATGGCTATATGCTGCCAGGGGGCAGCGGGTACAGGAAGCGGGAGAAGACGGCCGGCAGGCAGGTGTCTCGGAACTTTGTTGCGGGCACAGGAGGCACAGGCAGAAACAAAGTCTATTACATCCTTGTGCAAGGTAGGCCACCAGTAATGCCGGGTAATGAGCTGGAGGGTCTTTTTCTGACCAGCGTGGCCAGCTAGTTTAGACGAATGACCCCAGTGTAGGATCCTCTCCCGATCAGGTTCCGAAACGAACGTCTTACCAGGAGGAAGACGATTTAGACTCACGGGAGCCACCTGCATCACTCTGGTGGGATCGATGATATGTTTAGGTTCCTCCTCGAGATCCGACACCAGGAAAGACCGGGACAAGGCATCCGCCTTGATGTTCTTGTCGGCTGGGCGAAAGTGTAATAAAAAATCGAAGCGGGCAAAAAACAAGGACCACCGGGCTTGGCGAGGGTTAAGCCTCTGGGCATGCTGGAGGTAAGCCAGATTCTTGTGGTCAGTGTAAATGATTACCGGATGAAGAGCCCCCTCGAGTAGGTAACGCCACTCCTCTAATGCCAGCTTGATGGCCAATAACTCTCGGTCTCCTATGGAGTAATTGCGCTCAGAAGAGGAGAAGAGTTTGGAGAAGAAGCCGCAAGATACCATCCTCCCGGATGAAGATTTTTGAGTAAGTACCGCTCTGGCTCCAGAAGAGGAAGCGTCCACCTCCAGGAAGAACTGCTTGTTGCCATCCGGACGATGCAGCACTGGAGCGGAAGAGAAGGCCTGTTTTAAGGACAGAAAGGCCTCTTCTGCTTCGGGCGTCCACTGTTTGGGGTTAGCATCCTTGCGGGTGAGCGCGGAGATTGGAGCAGTCCGGGAAGAGAAGTGCGGTATGAAGAGGCGGTAATAATTGGCGAATCCCAGGAACCGCTGAATGGCCTTCAACCCCTCCGGTCGGGGCCATTTCTCGATGGCAGATAGTTTCTCCGGATCCATTCGTAGGCCTGTCTGAGAAATTATGTAGCCCAAAAACGGAAGCGAGGTCTGCTCAAAGAGGCACTTCTCGTATTTGGCGAAGAGGTGATTCTGCCTGAGCCTGAGCAGAACCTGACGAACATCCCTCCGGTGAGACTGGAGATCCGGAGAGAAGACCAAGATGTCGTCTAGGTACACCACAACGCAGGAGTAGAGAAGGTCTCGGAATATGTCATTGACCAACTCTTGAAAGACTGCCGGAGCATTACAGAGACCAAAGGGCATCACCAAATACTCGTAGTGGCCGTCTCGGGTGTTGAATGCCGTCTTCCATTCATCTCCCTGACGGATACGGACTAGGTTATATGCTCCACGAAGATCCAGTTTGGTGAAGATTCCAGCCCCCCTCAGACGATCAAACAATTCTGGAATGAGCGGAAGAGGGTACTTATTCTTCACTGTGATCAAGTTTAGGCCTCTGTAGTCAATACAGGGACGGAGAGAGCCGTCTTTCTTTTTGACGAAGAAGAAACCTGCTCCCGCTGGGGAGGTAGATTTCCGGATGAATCCCTTGGCCAAATTCTCCTCGATATATTCAGACATCGACCTAGTCTCAGCAGCAGACAATGGATAAATACGCCCACGGGGAGGCGTAGTACCGGGTAGTAGATCGATCGGGCAATCATACGGTCTGTGAGGAGGTAATGTCTCAGCTTCCGTTTTATTAAAGACATCAGCGAATGACCAATATGGAATCGGGAGCCCTGGTAGATTAGCTGGTGTAGGAGAAGGACGGACGGGATGAACAGGGACCAAACACGTTTTATGACAGTCCTGTCCCCAGCGAAGGATCTCTCCAGTCTGCCAGTCGAGCACGGGTGCATGCTTTTGGAGCCAAGGCAGACCTAGTAAGAAAGCGTGAGAGAGTCCAGGACAGAACATGAAACGAGATACTCTCCGAATGCAGCATTCCCACCTGCAGGGTTATAGCTTCAGTGATAAGTTGGATGGGACGTGGTAGGAGACCCCCATCCACAGCAGCAACAGATACTGGTTCGACCAGAGGTCTGGTAGGAATGTGATATTTTTCCACTAGAGCCTGTGAAACAAGATTCCCGGCTGCTCCAGAATCAAGTTGGGCTAATTCGAAATAACGGTTCTCACCGAGAAGAATTGAGACTGACAGCAGCAGGGATGAAGAGGATTTATTCTTGTCTAGGTTGACCTCTCCGAGCGAACCTAGACACAGGCGTTTCCCGACCTCTCCGGACAGGTACGGATCCGGTCTCCTTACTGCCACAGTAGAAGCAACTCCCCTCAGCCCGGCGTAAGTCCTGACGGGCTTTGACCATCTTGGTCTGGTCAACCTGCATAGGCTCAGCATTGTGCATCTGGGGAGAAACGGAAGGAGTTATAGGTCTCTGAAAAGAAGGTGCTAGACGAGGAAACCTTCTCTCACGGGTGACCTCTTTGGCACGCTCCTGGAACCGTAGATCAATTCGATTGGCAAGAGTTATTAGGTCATCGAGAGAGGTTGGAATGTCCCGACCGGCAAGTTCGTCTTTAATACGGCCGGACAGACCCTCCCAGAAAACCGATATCAAAGCGTCATTGTCCCAAGCCAGCTCTGAGGCAAGGGTACGGAACCGTATGGCATATTGACCAACGGTGAGACTTTCCTGACGGAGATGCAGCAGAGATGATGCAGAGGAGGTCTTCCGTCCGGGTTCGTCAAATACCTTCCGGAAGGCCGAGAGGAAAGCGGGCAGGTCAGACACCAGAGGATCCTCCCTCTCCCATAGAGGATTAAGCCAGGCCAGAGCCTCTCCGGTGAGATGGGACATGATGAAGGCAATTTTGGCCCGGTCGGAGTTAAACTGGTGTGCTAGGAGTTCAAAATGCAGGGTACACTGGTTAATGAAACCCCGAGCCAGAGCTGGATCGCCTCCAAACCAAGGAGGAGCTGAGAGTCGAGGTCCAGGAATGGAAACCACAGAACTGGTAAGCAGCGGGACTGCCGGATTGCGAGTCATGGCGCCCGCGGTGGTTGTTGGTGAAGTAGTCAGGGTGTCCAGGCGGGAATTAACATTCCGTAAGTGACCCAGGATGGACTCCTGTTGAGACCTCTGACGAGATAGTTCATGACATAGGTCCGAGAGCGAAGGGGTTTGGGTGCCACCGGGTTCCATGGCCCGAGCAAACTGTAACGGGTCTGGTAGGCGGAACCTCTGAGCTTTATTATACAAGAAGGCTTTCCTTGTAAAGGAGCGGGTGGCGCCCGGGGAGACGGATAGGAAGTCACGGCAAGTGACAGGGACAGTCTCTGGACAGACGGGAAGGGGTCACGGCAAGTGAGCGGGGCAGTCTCTGATATACGGACAGGTAGTCACGGCAAGTGACCGAGGCAGTCTCTGGATAAACGGACAGGTAGTCACGGCAAGTGACCGGGGCAGTCTCTGGATAAACGGGCAGGGAGTCACGGCAAGTGACCGAGGCAGTCTCTGGATAAGTAGGCAGGGAGTCACGGCAAGTGACCGGGGCAGTCTCTGGAAAGGTAGGCAGGGAGTCACGGCAAGTGACCGGGGCAGTCTCTGGATAGGTAGGCAGGGAGTCACGGCAAGTGACCGGGGCAGTCTCTGGATAGGTAGGCAGGGAGTCACGGCAAGTGACCGGGGCAGTCTCTGGATAAGTAGGCAGGGAGTCATGGCAAGTGACCGGGGCAGTCTCTGGAAAGACAGGCAGGTATATACGACCTGAGATGGTGGAGCCTCCCGGTAGGCTAGCAGGACGGTGGCAGATGAATGCTCCCAAGTGAGCAGGCGAGAGTCTCTGGAATAGCCGAGGATCACCGCATGTGACTCCGAACCTCCGGGTAGGGCTGCAGTCAGATGGCAGATGAGCGCCCCAAGTGAGCAGGCGAGAGTCTCTGGATTAGCCGAGGGTCACCGCATGTGACGTCCGGACCTCCGGGTAGGGCTGCAGTCAGATGGCAGATGAGCGCTCCCAAGTGAGCCGGCGAGAGTCTCTGGAATAGCTGATGGTCACCACATGTGACGGCCGAACCTCCAAGTAGGCTTGCGGACAGGTACGGACAGCAAACGGGCAGGAAACAGGCAGGTAACTGGTAACGGCACCTGAGGGCTGAAGCAGAGTAAAACAGTGCAACAACAACATTGCTCGGGCACCTCCATTAAGGAGGAAGTACTTTATATAGGGTGGAGTCCTCCGGCATTGGCCGGGGACCTTTTTGAAAAATGCGCGCGGCCCCTTAAGAGCGGGGGAGCGCGCGGCGCGCGCCCTAAGTCCAGGAGCAGGGAAGGAGCGCGCGGCCCCAGCAGGACGGAAGGAGGACGCTGAGTGCGGGTAAGGGGGGCGACGTCCCTGCCTGGCAGAGGACGCTGTTGCAGGGAACAGCGTCCCTGCCTGGCAGGGGGCAGGGACGTCGGCGCTACACCCGTTTGTCACCCATTTACTTGAATGGGTGGTGAAAAAACGCTTAAAAAAATGCCCCAAAATTTATTGGGGTAAACTCAAACCTCGCATAAACATACAGACTCTTTCTCGACCTAAATCTATAGGTGGTGCTTGGCTTACCTACTTTAGGAGGTACTTCCAGGCTACTGTATTGCTTAGGATTCTAGATTGGCACTTTCAAGCTGGAACAGGAGGGTTTGGATGTACCTTTAAGACATCTGCCATGGTGTTCCGGGGAATCGTTGGCTATAGTCAATTGCAATTTAACTAGAGACAACACTTAAAATATGGCACACTCTGAGAAACAAGGGGTTCCCAGATAAGAATATTAGCCCACTTACATCAATGTTTTTCAATCCAACCTTTCTCCCTGTGTACTTGCGAGG
>JARQOD010004568.1:0-53965 GCA_033576555.1 Oophaga sylvatica
GTCAGGTGTACAGGACGTGGTATGGAGCAGTGGTATGATGGATTACATTGGTGTCATACATACACGTGAGGTCAGGTGTACAGGACGTGGTATGGAGCAGTGGTATGATGGTTACATGGTGTCATACATACACGGTGAGGTCAGGTGTACAGGACGTGGTATGGAGCAGTGGTATGATGATACATGGTGTCATACATACACGTGAGGTCAGGTGTACAGGACGTGGTATGGAGCAGTGGTATGATGATTACATGGTGTCATACATACACGGTGAGGTCAGGTGTACAGGACGTGGTATGGAGCAGTGGTATGATGGTTACATGGTGTCATACATACACGGTGAGGTCAGGTGTACAGGACGTGGTATGGGGCAGTGGTATGATGGTTACATGGTGTCATACATACACGGTGAGGTCAGGTGTACAGGACGTGGTATGGGCAGTGGTATGATGGATTACATGGTGTCATACATACACGGTGAGGTCAGGTGTACAGGACGTGGTATGGGCAGTGGTATGATGGTTACATGGTGTCATACATACACGGTGAGGTCAGGTGTACAGGACGTGGTATGGGCAGTGGTATGATGGTTACATGGTGTCATACATACACGGTGAGGTCAGGTGTACAGGACGTGGTATGGGGCAGTGGTATGATGGTTACATGGTGTCATACATACACGGTGAGGTCAGGTGTACAGGACGTGGTATGGGGCAGTGGTATGATGGTTACATGGTGTCATACATACACGGTGAGGTCAGGTGTACAGGACGTGGTATGGGCAGTGGTATGATGGTTACATGGTGTCATACATACACGGTGAGGTCAGGTGTACAGGACGTGGTATGGAGCAGTGGTATGATGGTTACATGGTGTCATACATACACGGTGAGGTCAGGTGTACAGGACGTGGTATGGAGCAGTGGTATGATGGATTACATGGTGTCATACATACACGGTGAGGTCAGGTGTACAGGACGTGGTATGGAGCAGTGGTATGATGGATACATGGTGTCATACATACACGGTGAGGTCAGGTGTACAGGACGTGGTATGGAGCAGTGGTATGATGGTTACATGGTGTCATACATACACGTTGAGGTCAGGTGTACAGACGTGGTATGGAGCAGTGGTATGATGGTTACATGGTGTCATACATACACGGTGAGGTCAGGTGTACAGGACGTGGTATGGAGCAGTGGTATGATGGATACATGGTGTCATACATACACGGTGAGGTCAGGTGTACAGGACGTGGTATGGAGCAGTGGTATGATGATTACATGGTGTCATACATACACGGTGAGGTCAGGTGTACAGGACGTGGTATGGAGCAGTGGTATGATGATACATGATGTCATACATACACGGTGAGGTCAGGTGTACAGGACGTGGTATGGAGCAGTGGTATGATGATTACATGGATGTCATACATACACGGTGAGGTCAGGTGTACAGGACGTGGTATGGAGCAGTGGTATGATGGTTACATGGATGTCATACATACACGGTGAGGTCAGGTGTACAGGACGTGGTATGGAGCAGTGGTATGATGGTTACATGGTGTCATACATACACGGTGAGGTCAGGTGTACAGGACGTGGTATGGAGCAGTGGTATGATGGTTACATGGTGTCATACATACACGGTGAGGTCAGGTGTACAGGACGTGGTATGGAGCAGTGGTATGATGATTACATGGTGTCATACATACACGGTGAGGTCAGGTGTACAGGACGTGGTATGGAGCAGTGGTATGATGGTTACATGGTGTCATACATACACGGTGAGGTCAGGTGTACAGGACGTGGTATGGAGCAGTGGTATGATGGATTACATGGTGTCATACATACACGGTGAGGTCAGGTGTACAGGACGTGGTATGGAGCAGTGGTATGATGGTTACATGGTGTCATACATACACGGTGAGGTCAGGTGTACAGGACGTGGTATGGAGCAGTGGTATGATGGTTACATGGTGTCATACATACACGGGTGAGGTCAGGTGTACTAGTGACGTGGTATGGAGCAGTGGTATGATGGTTACATGGTGTCATACATACACGGTGGGTCAGGTGTACAGGACATGGTATGGAGCAGTGGTATGATGATTACATGTGTCATACATACACGGTGAGTCAGGTGTACAGGACATGGTATGGAGCAGTGGTATGATGATTACATGGTGTCATACATACACGGTGAGGTCAGGTGTACAGGAAGTGGTATGGAGCAGTGGTGTGATGGTTACATGGTGTCATACATACACGGTGAGGTCAGGTGTACAGGACATGGTATGGAGCAGTGGTATGATGGATACATGGTGTCATACATACACGTGAGGTCAGGTGTACAGGACGTGGTATGGAGCAGTGGTATGATGGATACATGGTGTCATAATACACGGTGAGGTCAGGGTACAGGACGTGGTATGGAGCAGTGGTATGATGGTTACATGGTGTATACATACAAGGTGAGGTCAGGTGTACAGGAAATGGCATGGGGCAGTGGTATGATGGATACATGATGTCATACATACACGGTGTGGTCAGGTGTACAGGACGTGGTATGGGGCAGTGGTATGATGGTTACATGGTGTCATACATACACGGTGAGGTCAGGTGTACAGGACGTGGTATGGAGCAGTGGTATGAGATTACATGATGTCATACATACCGGTGAGGTCAGGTGTACAGGACGTAGTATGGAGCAGTGGTATGATGGTTACATGGTGTCATACATACACGGTGAGTTCAGGTGTACAGGACGTGGTATGAGCAGTGGTATGATGATTACATGGTGTCATACATACACGCTGAGGTCAGGTGTACAGGAGTGGTATGTCACGCTGTATAGCAGATATATATATATGTGATGACAGTAATCTATATCAAAAGGGCAACATACAATATAACATGCGCATAGATATATGATAACATAGACTTACCTGACAGAAAGTCCAGTGGGTCAATACGGAATCCGTTATACGCTGTCTCCGGCTAGAGGGTGACCGGGGTCTATGCTGACCCTAAACTGGGGTCCTAACTAATCCCTCTACCTGGAGGTACTGTTAAAGGTACAGAGGTCCAGGCCACCAGCGTAAACCCTGTCTCCTATCAATCCCTGCCAACTGTAATCTAGTCCTAAGAAGGACCCTGATTACCACCAAAGGGAATGAACAGGTAACGGTTAATGAACAGAAAGACATACAAGAAAGACAAGAAATAAAGTAAATAAAGTCTTACATACAACACTCACACACAGTAGGAACACCTAAGGTCTCAGAGATAAACTATAAGCTATAAGAGTAAAAACAACTAAGGAGCTCTTAGCTTAAGTATTCTCAGAACCGATCCAGTCTGCTAGACTACATAAAGGCTTTCACCGGCATCTAACAAGCAGACTGGCAGGTATATGAAGGAATCTAATTAGAACATAATCAAAAGCAGCCGGGCGAGGCTGGACCTAGTCTTAGCAAAGAGCTAGGTAAAATTAACTCCCTCATTACCAAACACAAAGAAACAGCAACTCAGCTGTGAGAAGTCAGAGTGTGTAATCGCGACGATCCTTGTGGCGATACACCCATGACAGTACCCCCCCTCTACGAGGGGACTCCGGACCCTCAGGGCCAGGTCTGCCGGGTGAGTTGTGTGAAAGGTCCGAACCAATCGAAATGCGTTAACATCAGACGCAGGGACCCACGTCCTCTCCACAGGACCATACCCCCTCCAATGAACCAAGTACTGAAGGGATCGGCGACTGAGACGTGAGTCAATGATTTTCGACCCATGAAATTCCACGTTATCATTGACCACCACTGAAGACGGAGGTAGAGGTGACGGTATGACTGGTGCCACATACTTTTTAAGTAATGACTTGTGAAACACATTATGAATTTTAAACGTAGGAGGGAGGTCCAGACGAAATGCCACAGGATTAATTATGGAACTGATCCTGTACGGCCCGATGAATCTGGGACCCAACCTCCAGGAGGAAACTTTAAGTTTTATATTCCTGGTAGACAACCAAACTAGATCGTTCACCTTCAGATCTAGACCAGAAACTCTCCCCCTATCAGCCATCCGTTTGTAACGGTTCCCCGTAACCTTCAGTCTTAACCGATCTGGAACTATCAGTCTCCCTGGAAGTCCCACCGGGGCGTCCCCCTGAGCCGCCAATACCTCCCCCTCAAGCTCAGAGCATACAGCTGACACTACAACTCCCTCCTGAGGAATAGGAACCGGATCATCTGTCTTCCCAGCCCTGGGAAAGTACGAGATAAGGCATCAGGAAGCAACTTTATTGAGCAGTCATATGCGCGATGAGGAGGTAACTCTTTACACCCCTCCTCTGAGAACATCTCCCCAAAGTCCTCCAGAAAAGGAGACAAAGTCCTAGGCACAACCGCACCGATGACCGTGCTCATGCAGTTATTCCTGCAAAATTCACCCCACTGGCTTATCTTTCCGGATTGCCAATCAATCACTGGGTTATGTTTAGCCAACCAAGGAAGTCCCAACACAATAGGAGTAGGTAGACCCTCCAACACATAACAAGACAATTGCTCTTTATGTCTTGCCCCTACTCGAAGATCTATGTTATGAACAGCTTGTACCAAGCTACCTTGACCGAGAGGTCTAGAATCAATAGAGACTATAGGGACCGGTTTGGCCAATACACTCAGTTGCATACCATGCACCTGGGCAAACCGAGCGTCCACCAGATTAGCCCCGGACCCACTATCAAGAAAAACAGAAATCCTCTCAGTTCTAGTACCAATCACCACCTCCGCAGGCACGAGAAACTGAGAGGGATTTGGGGACGAAATACACACTCCCAGGTTAACTCCTTTGCTCGAAGAGGCCCGGGATGGACACCCCCCAACAAAATGTCCCTCTCTCCCGCAAAAGAAACACCTTCTAGTCTTGCGGTGCACCGCCAATTCCTTCCTACAAAAAGATGTCCCTCCCAACTGCATGGGTTCCTCAGAACAGACCAGGGGAACCTCAGTATAAGGGACTTTAGTAGTAGGTGGAGTCATCACGGGAGGCGGAGTTACCTCGCGTCTTCCCCGAATTCGTCTATCCATGCGAATAGCGAGGGCCATAGCAGCCTCCAGTGATGGAGGAGAATCATACTGAGCCAACACATCTTTTAATTTGTCAGACAACCCTTGACAAAACTGGCTCCTAAGAGCTGGGTCATTCCACTGAGTATCTGTTGCCCATCTACGGAACTCAGAAGAATATTCCTCCGCTGGACGATTTCCTTGCCGTATTTTACGCAACTTTGTTTCAGCAAGGGAAACTCGATCCGGATCATCATATACCAGACCCAGGGCAGTAAAAAATCGATCCACTGACTGGAGATCTGGGGAGCCTGGAGGAATAGAGAACGCCCAAGATTGAGGGTCCCCTTGTAAGAGCGAGATAACAATTCCCACCCTCTGCTCTTCACTCCCAGATGACCGAGGCCGCAGCCGAAAGTACAATTTACATGCCTCCCGGAAAGTAAAAAATTTGTCCCGCCCACCAGTGAACCTGTCCGGGAGAGCAACCTTAGGTTCAGATCTGGTTTGCTCCGGGGGAACAAAACCTTGGACTTAATGTCTGCAAACTCCATGGACAACCCCTGCAACTGCCGGGCCAGCTGGGCTACTGGATCCATGACAGCTGGAGAGAATCTTTTGTATGGCCGGTGAAAATGTCACGCCGTATAGCAGATATATATATGTGATGACAATAATCTATATCAAAAGGGCAACATACTATATAACATGCGCATAGATATATGATAACATAGAATTACCTGACAGAAAGTCCAGTGGGTCAATACGGAATCCGTTATACGCTGTCTCCGGCTAGAGGGTGACCGGGGTCTATGCTGACCCTAAACTGGGGTCCTAACTAATCCCTCTACCTGGAGGTACTGTTAAAGGTACAGAGGTCCAGGCCACCAGCGTAAACCCTGTCTCCTATCAATCCCTGCCAACTGTAATCTAGTCCTAAGAAGGACCCTGATTACCACCAAAGGGAATGAACAGGTAACGGTTAATGAACAGAAAGACATACAAGAAAGACAAGAAATAAAGTAAATAAAGTCTTACATACAACACTCACACACAGTAGGAACACCTAAGGTCTCAGAGATAAACTATAAGCTATAAGAGTAAAAACAACTAAGGAGCTCTTAGCTTAAGTATTCTCAGAACCGATCCAGTCTGCTAGACTACATAAAGGCTTTCACCGGCATCTAACAAGCAGACTGGCAGTATATGAAGGAATCTAATTAGAACATAATCAAAAGCAGCCGGGCGAGGCTGGACCTAGTCTTAGCAAAGAGCTAGGTAAAATTAACTCCCTCATTACCAAACACAAAGAAACAGCAACTCAGCTGTGAGAAGTCAGAGTGTGTAATCGCGACGATCCTTGTGGCGATACACCCATGAGACATGTTATAACTGAGGCAGTGTAATGATGGGTTTTACATGGTGTCATACATACACGGTGAGGTCAGGTGTACAGGACGTGGTATGGAGCAGTGGTATGATGGTTACATGGTGTCATACATACACGGGAGGTCAGTGTACAGGACGTGGTATGGAGCAGTGGTATGATGGTTACATGGTGTCATACATACAGGTGAGGTCAGGTGTACAGGACGTGGTATGGAGCAGTGGTATGATGGTTACAGATGTCATACATACACGGTTGGGTCAGGTGTACATGACATGGTATGAGCAGTGGTATGATGATTACATGTGTCATACATACACGGTGAGGTCAGGTGTACAGGACGTGGTATGGAGCAGTGGTATGATGATTACATGGTGTCATACATACACGGTGAGGTCAGGTGTACAGGAAGTGGTATGGAGCAGTGGTGTGATGGTTACATGGTGTCATACATACACGGTGAGGTCAGGTGTACAGGACATGGTATGGAGCAGTGGTATGATGGATTACATGGTGTCATACATACACAGTGAGGTCAGGTGTACAGGACGTGGTATGGGCAGTGGTTGATAGATACATGGTGTCATCAGATACACGGTGAGGTCAGGAGTACAGGACGTGGTATGGAGCAGTGGTATGATGGTTACATGTGTGATACATACACGGTGAGGTCAGGTGTACAGGAATGGCATGGGGCAGTGGTATGATGGATACATGATGTCATACATACACGGTGTGGTCAGGTGTACAGGACGTGGTATGGGGCAGTGGTATGATGGTTTACATGGTGTCATACATACACGGTGAGGTCAGGTGTACAGGACGTGGTATGGAGCAGTGGTTGATGGTTACATGGTGTCATACATACACGGTGAGGTCAGGTGTACAGAAACGTGGTATGGAGCAGTGGTATGATGGTTACATGGTGTCATACATACACGTGAGGTCAGGTGTACAGGACGTGGTATGGGCAGTGGTATGATGATACATGGTGTCATAATACACGGTGAGGTCAGGTGTACAGGACGTGGTATGGAGCAGTGGTATGATGGTTACATGGTGTCATACATACACGGTGAGGTCAGGTGTACAGGAACATGGTATGGGCAGTGGTATGATGGATACATGATGTCATACATACACGGTGTGGTCAGGTGTACAGGACGTGGTATGGGCAGTGGTATGATGGTTACATGGTGTCATACATACATGGTGAGGTCAGGTGTACAGGACGTGGTATGGAGCAGTGGTATGATGGTTACATGTGTCATACATACACGGTGAGGTCAGGTGTACAGGACGTGGTATGGGCAGTGGTATGATGGATACATGGTGTCATACACGGTGAGGTCAGGTGTACAGGACGTGGTATGGGCAGTGGTTTGATGGTATCATGGTGTCATACATACACGGTGAGGTCAGGTGTACAGACGTGGTATGGGCAGTGGTATGATGATTACATGGTGTCATACATACACGGTGAGGTCAGGTGTACAGGACGTGGTATGGAGCAGTGGTATGATGGTTACATGGATGTCATACATACACGGTGAGGTCAGGTGTACAGGACATGGTATGAGCAGTGGTATGATGATTACATGTGTCATACATACACGGTGAGGTCAGGTGTACAGGACGTGGTATGGAGCAGTGGTATGATGATTACATGGTGTCATACATACACGGTGAGGTCAGGTGTACAGGAGTGGTATGGAGCAGTGGTATGATGGATTACATGGTGTCATACATACACGGTGAGGTCAGGTGTACAGTACGTGGTATGGAGCAGTGGTGTGATGGTTACATGGTGTCATACATACACGGTGAGGTCAGGTGTACAGTACGTGGTATGGAGCAGTGGTATGATGGTTACATGGTGTCATACATACACGGTGAGGTCAGGTGTACAGGACATGGTATGGAGCAGTGGTATGATGGTTACATGGTGTCATACATACACGGTGAGGTCAGGTGTACAGGACGTGGTATGGGCAGTGGTATGATGATACATGGTGTCATAATACACGGTGAGGTCAGGTGTACAGGACGTGGTATGGAGCAGTGGTATGATGGTTACATGGTGTCATACATACACGGTGAGGTCAGGTGTACAGGACAGTGGTATGGAGCAGTGGTATGATGGTTACATGGTGTCATACATACACGGTGAGGTCAGGTGTACAGTACGTGGTATGGAGCAGTGGTATGATGGTTACATGGTGTCATACATACACGGTGAGGTCAGGTGTACAGTACGTGGTATGGAGCAGTGGTATGATGGTTACATGGTGTCATACATACACGGTGAGGTCAGGTGTACAGGACATGGTATGGAGCAGTGGTATGATGATTACATGGTGTCATACATACACGGTGAGGTCAGGTGTACAGACGTGGTATGGAGCAGTGGATGATGGTTACATGGGGTCATACATACACGGTGAGGTCAGGTGTACAGGACGTGGTATGGGCAGTGGTTGATGGTTACATGGTGTCATACATACACGGTGAGGTCAGGTGTACAGGACTGGTATGGAGCAGTGGTATGATGGTTACATGGTGTCATACATACACGGTGAGGTCAGGTGTACAGGACGTGGTATGGGGCAGTGGTATGATGATACATGGTGTCATACATACACGGTGAGGTCAGGTGTACAGGACATGGTATGGAGCAGTGGTATGATGGTTACATGGTGTCATACATACACGGTGAGGTCAGGTGTACAGGACGTGGTATGGGGCAGTGGTATGATGATACATGGTGTCATACATACACGGTGTGAGGTCAGGTGTACAGGACGTGGTATGGAGCAGTGGTGTGATGTTACATGGTGTCATACATACACGGTGAGGTCAGGTGTACAGGACGTGGTATGGAGCAGTGGTATGATGAATACATGGTGTCATACATACACGGTGAGGTCAGGTGTACAGGACGTGGTATGGAGCAGTGGTATGATGGTTACATGGTGTCATACATACACGGTGAGGTCAGGTGTACAGGACGTGGTATGGGGCAGTGGTATGATAGATACATGGTGTCATAGATACACGGTGAAGTCAGGTGTACAGACATGGTATGGGCAGTGGTATGATGGTTACCTGGTGTCATACATACATGGTGAGGTCAGGAGTACAGGACGTGGTATGGGCAGTGGTATGATAGATACATGGTGTCATAGATACACGGTGAGGTCAGGTGTACAGGACGTGGTATGGAGCAGTGGTATGATGGTTACATGATGTCATACATACACGGTGAGGTCAGGTGTACAGGACGTGGTATGGGCAGTGGTATGATGATACATGATGTCATACATACACGGTGAGGTCAGGTGTACAGACATGGTATGGGGCAGTGGTATGATGGATTACATGGTGTCATACATACACGGTGAGGTCAGGTGTACAGGACATGGTATGGAGCAGTGGTATGATGGATACATGATGTCATACATACACGGTGAGGTCAGGTGTACAGGACATGGTATGGGGCAGTGGTATGATGATTACATGGTGTCATACATACACGGTGAGGTCAGGTGTACAGGACATGGTATGGGGCAGTGATATAATAATAATAATTTTATTTCTATAGCGCCAACATATTCCGCAGCGCTGTACATTATAGAGGGGACTTGTACAGACAATAGACATTACAGCATAACAATATTCATATAAATCACCAGATACCAAGAGGAATGAGGGCCCTGCTGCTCACAAGCTACAATCTATGAGGAAAAGGGGAGACACGGAAGGTGGATGGTAACAATTGCTTTCATTGTTCGGACCAGCCATAGTGTAACAATCGGGTGTTCATGTAATGCTGCATGAACCGGTTATCAGCCTGAATATGTAACAGTACAGACACAGAGGAGTATTAAATGCATAAAGCGGGTGAGAACATGATACGAGGAACCTGATTATAGTAGAAATCTTGAATGGGCCAAGAGGGATAGTTAGGTTAATGCGTTGAGGTGATAGGCCAGTCTGAACAAGTGCGTTTTTAGGGCACGCTTAAAACTGTGGGGATTGGGGATTAATCGTATTAACCTGGGTAGTGCATTCCAAAGAATTGGCGCAGCACGTGAGAAGTCTTGGAGACGGGAGTGGGAGGTTCTGATTATTGAGGATGCTAACCTCAGGTCATTAGCAGAACGGAGGGCACGGGTAGGTGGTAGGCTGAGACGAGGGAGGAGATGTAGGTGGTGCTGAGCCATGGAGTGCTTTGTGGGTGAGGGTAGTAAGTTTGTACTGGATTCTGGAGTGGATGGGTAACCACCAGTGTAATGACTGGCACAAGGTAGAGGCATCGGTGTAACGATTGGTGAGGAATATGATCCTGGCTGCAGCATTCAGGACAGATTGGAGAGGGAGAGTTTGGTAAGAGGGAGACCGATTAGTAGAGAGTTACAATAGTCCAGACGAGAATGAATAAGAGAAACAGTAAGAGATTTTGCAGAGTCGAAAGTAAGAAAAGGTCGAATTATAGAAATGTTTTTAAGGTGCAGATAACAAGAACGAGCCAGTGATCGATGTGGGGGGTGAATGAAAGCTCGGAATCAAGTATGACCCCAGGACAGCGGGCATGTAACTGGGGAGTAATGGTGGAACCACACACGGAGATGGCGATGTCAGGCAAGGGTAGGTTAGTAGAGGGAGGAAACACGAGGAGTTCAGGTGTCTTTGAGGCCGATGGAGCGGAGCACAGTGAGGAGGAGCTGATGATCCACAGTGTCGAATGCTGCGGAGAGATCCAGGAGATCAGCATGGTGTTCACTATATGGCCGTACTATGTTATCCCTATATGGCAGTATTATGTGGTCATTATATGGCAGTATTATTTGGTCACTATATGGCAGTATTATGTGGTCACTATATTATTATTATTATAATTTATTATTATAGCGCCATTTAATCCATGGAGCTTTACATGTGAGGAGGGGTGTACATAATAAATACAAGTACAGTAATCTTATACAACAGAAGTCACGACTGGTCCAGGAGGAGAGAGGACCCTGCCCCGAGGGCTCACAATCTACAAGTGTATATATATACAGTCACGACTGGTCCAGGAGGAGAGAGGACCCTGCCCCGAGGGCTCACAATCTACAAGTGTATATACTGTATATATATATATATATATATATACAGTCACGACTGGTCCAGGAGGAGAGAGCACCCTGCCCGCGAGGGCTCACAATCTACAAGTGTATATATATACAGTCACGACTGGTCCAGGAGGAGAGAGGACCCTGCCCCGAGGGCTCACAATCTACAAGTATATATATATATACAGTCACGACTGGTCCAGGAGGAGAGAGGACCCTGCCCCGAGGGCTCACAATCTACAAGTATATATATATACAGTCACGACTGGTCCAGGAGGAGAGAGGACCCTGCCCCGAGGGCTCACAATCTACAAGTATATATATTGTAAGCTTTTCAGGGGATATAGCTCTGGGATCGCCGTCCGGGTAGACGGAGTGGCACGGAAACAGTTCATTCACAGACAGCAGTTCTGGTAAAAACTGTCCGCAACCAGTTTTATTAAAGTCCACAGCAAACAGAACATAATCAAAACCAAATCATAAACATAAGCCCTGGGCTTATCCAGCCACTTACTACACTTAACTTCAATAGTATACTCCGGCACACAAAAGGAAACAATACGTTGCTCAAAAAATAGTCAATTCTTTATTAATTTCAAGCGGTGCAAGCTCATAGAAAAAAGGAGGTTTTTACGTGAAGTAATGCACCAGAATGGCTGCAAACGGCAAGTACGGCGAGCTTTGCATCGCCGTACTTGCCGTTTGCAGCCATTCTGGTGCATTACTTCACGTTAAAAGTCATAAAGGTACAACTTGAAAAAGGCACTGCATGCCGAAACGTTGTATAGTATACGTACCTTGATTCATGAAAGTTTGTGAGACAACCTCCTTTTTTCTATGAGCTTGCACCGCTTGAAATTAATAAAGAATTGACTATTTTTTTGAGCAACGTATTGTTTCCTTTTGTGTGCCGGAGTATACTATTGAAGTTGATTATTTTTTTCTCCAGAGCACCTATACATTTAAAGGAGAGCCTCCCCTTTGTATCTACTACTTACTACACTTAGATAGATTTCCCTCTCTATCCGGGTCCAGACTCTAACAGCCTGTCCCCAAAACAACACATATGTTCAGTAGTTACCAGCATGGAGTTTCCAGAGTCTCCTCCTTGTGTCTGAAGGCATATCCAACGTCCAGACTTGAGAGAGCTCCCCTCCTATTCAGCAGCTATCCGCATGGATTCTCACAGAGACTACTCCTGTGTCCGGGGTACATCGAGCACCCAGACTGAGACAGCTCATACTCCTGGAGACTCCTTCTTGTGCCTGGACTCCTTGTCCATGTTTTGACCCACACCACAATTGTGGTTTACCAGAGCGATGGGGTACTCAGAGCCGAGCCCATGGAAGTCTATGGGGTTGTCACAGGTAGCGGTGGCTCGGTCTGTGGCCCTGGCGGTCAGGCGTATGTTGGGGGTATATTTACAGGGGATAGGTATATATACAGTTCGTGACGCCACCTGTAGTTCTCTGATCACTAAGACCAGCGCTGCTGTAGATCTCTGAGGGGATGGTGAGGCAGCTAGATGTCGGGTCCCCTACAGGTGGGACTCTTCCCTCAGGTCGATAGTTATGGTGGGGTTGTGCAGATAAATAAGTCAGTCTCACACCATCCAGCGTCTTTCCATACCTTTTACTTGTCAGATGATAAGGCAGGTCCCAGGGAGGCTGGTCGGGTGGAGGATGTGCTTTGAGATAACAGCTGAACAGGTTGGGGGCCTCCTTTACTTTCATAGATGATGAGTCCAACCAGCATAAAGCCTAGTTCACTCCAATTTCTCCAGCTTCTCCAAGCTGTACTGCCCGGTCAGTTTTGTGGTCGGAGCCTTCCTTTGATGGAACTAGGTTCTTGCTTTTGCTGATCAGGCTCAAAGTTCCTATTCCACCTGACCCCTGTTACGTACTGACACTCCAAGGGCTGCTTGCTGCGACCTAAGGTCCAGTAAGACTCTGGTTTTTCTATCACTATGCCTGGAGCTATAGTGACGCTTCGGTCCCCAGTGACCGGTGACAATGTGCAGGATAATCTAATCCTTAAGGCACTAATGAATTCCTTCCACTGCGCCCTTCGCCCTGTCCGCGCTTGTAGCATAAGCACTCCACACTTCCTAGGGTAATGCAGGCTAGTCCCTTCTTGCTTCTTCCCAGAGCTTGCTAACAGGTGCTCAGTAATCTTCTAGTTCAGGAGCATGTCACTGAACTCCACTGTCCTTGGGACAGGAGACTGAAGGTCCTGCTGCTAACTCCTCTCTCTTCCTGCACAGACTGCACACTGGTGGGATGACTCACTCAGGAGCCACCCGGGCTAGACTCACTCACTCCTCTGTCCGAGGACAGGAAACAGACTGACTCACTGGCTAGATCTCACTAGCTTTTATATCCTATGGGTGTGTCTAAGTGTGTGATGGAGTGAATGTTTATTGAGCATTAAACTGTTACCTCTCCACACATCCTCCAGGGTACTGAGTGTGCCTTCACACCAGGGCTACACATTCCCCCATGGTAAAATACAGCACTCCCGGGCTGTGAAATACAAGAAGACATTTTGTTTTTGCATAAACAATAAACATTAACTCTTCCCATCCGGGAGGTACGGGTTTCTTGAACGTTGCATTAAAACATTAGATATAGAAAAATACAAAATACTAAATAGACATTTTCATATAAATAGATGACAATATTCTTGTGAAGGACCCGCACCAAACCTTCAACGTGGGTCCTGGGTGGGCTGCAGGACATCTGAATGCAGACCTCTCTCAGTGCCACACCACACGGGTTTTATATTCAGAGGTAGTTGAGGTGGTTTCATGTAAAACCAATATAATGCACCTTAGTGCAACTATTTACAGGATACAGTTTTTGGGCTGGCTCAGTCCTCAGCCACGCAGTCCATTATAAGACACATTTTCAAATAATTCACATTATATCAGATTCTATTTACTCAACTAGAGTATTCCCTATAAACTTGGTGCAAATATGCGACCACTTATCACATAAATACCATAAAGTGCAAAACTCTCCTTTTCTGCTTACCCAGCCGGGTATTCTATTTTTGGCAAAATATGCAAACATTATATACTCATATCAACGGTGCAAACTATTTTCACTTTTATAAAAACTTATGTACATCTTCTCTGCTGCGGTAAACCCTGTCTGGGTCCTACCGTTCTTCTTATTTTCTTGCAGGCTTCCATTATACTTTCCATCCCGGGGGCTGGAACAATACGATGATCCTTAGATCCCATGACAAATAGGTCGTGACCTGCTATCAGGGTTTGGGTCGCTACAGTCCTCGTGCGAACCACTAGGGGCGCAACGGGTATGTCATCCTTGTGAGACGCTGTCTGCGTCGCTGTAATAACCACTTTCTCTCGTGATGCAGAAATAGTCGTCGTGCGCGACGTCGTGTAGACCGCTGATTGCGATGTGGAATGGGTCGCAAGTTGCGATGTAGTAGGAGGACAAGGCAGTGAAGAGTATGCAGAGGGCGCGTCCAACTGTGATATACTTTCCTGGGGCGATGCCGGGGCACGGCCTGATGCAGCGGAAGATTGGGACTGGGATGCGCGGGCCATGGTGACGTTACCTGCGTCAGGGACGGGGTCACGGACGATTGTGACATTAAGGGCATACCATCCCTTCATACCCCAGTGCCGTGTGTAGTTGACTATGTCCCCATTGATTAGGTCCCTCCCGGGATGGCCGATGGGCAGGTGGGATTCGACGTCCCTGCGACTGACAAAGACCCCTGGGTAGAGGCCCGGTTCTCTAATGAAGCCCCAGCCCTTCCGGAGCTGGAACTCTGTCACACACCCCTGCCGCCGCGGTTCCCTTAGAGTACCTTTCTCCCGGCGGACACTTTCCTTGTCCACGATCAGCTGCTCGTACTGCCGCTGCCGGTTCCGCTGCGCTTCCCGCTCTTCCTCCTGCCGGCGTCGCTGTTCCTCTTCGCAACGCTGCCACTCACATTCCCACTGGGCGGCGTAGGCGACGTCATCCAGGCGCGCCATCTCATCCCAGTCGACGTCTGGTAATGATGGACAGGACCCCTCCGGTGTCCCTGACGGGGATCGATCATCTGCTGCGGCCTCCTGGCCGGGCGGGCGTTCCGGAGCTGGCGATACCTCCTCAACCTCCTTCGCTTCCACCGCTTCCTCGGTAGGTTCAGGGTCGGTCCTTTTGGGGGTAGCCTCCGGTTGCTCCTTAGCCTTGGGCAGCAGAAGTTTCGGTAACTCGAACCGTGGGGGGTCGTCGAGGGGAGAGAACACCGCGTCCCACAGCCGCCGCTGCATCTGGGTACGCCGGCGTCTCTCGATCTCTTCTTCGCCAGGTTGTTGCAAAACCATCTTCTTCAATCTTGCATTTTCCTCTTTAATCTCCAGCAATGCTTGCTGCAGGTGCAGGACCACGGATGGTTCCGGTTCTAGTGGCAGCTTGGCTGGGGAACGGGGCCTGCCTTCCACCGCTTCCCTGCTCGGCTGCACACATCCTGCCTCCATGATGTTCCAGAACAGTGTCTCTTCTTCTACTTTCAGAGCCGTCCGGTCTCTTCCGTGGAGGCGGGGTTTGCGTCTCCTCCTCTTCGCAGGGAAGGTGAAGAGGAGGCGGACCTCCTTTGCTGTAGGGCAGGATCGCATATTGTAGTAGCACTTTGAGAGGGCAGGCATTCTCTTCGCGCCACAGGGGGGCACACGCCCACGAATCCACGCCCACCTTCTTCTCCAGCGCCTGAGGGCGCGAATTTGGCGGCAAAATGGCGGATTTTAGCGCCAAAAATAGCAAACAGTCCTTTTTCACAAAAACACCTCCACAGGCACACAGGGCTCGCAATTTTGCGAGTTTCGCATCCTGTTCGTGACGCCAAGTTGTTTTGACCCGCACCACAATTGTGGTTTACCAGAGCAATGGGGTACTCAGAGCCGAGCCCATGGAAGTCTATGGGGTTGTCACAGGTAGCGGTGGCTCGGTCTGTGGCCCTGGCGGTCAGGCGTATGTTGGGGGTATATTTACAGGGGATAGGTATATATACAGTTCGTGACGCCACCTGTAGTTCTCTGATCACTAAGACCAGCGCTGCTGTAGATCTCTGAGGGGATGGTGAGGCAGCTAGATGTCGGGTCCCCTACAGGTGGGACTCTTCCCTCAGGTCGATAGTTATGGTGGGGTTGTGCAGATAAATAAGTCAGTCTCACACCATCCAGCGTCTTTCCATACCTTTTACTTGTCAGATGATAAGGCAGGTCCCAGGGAGGCTGGTCGGGTGGAGGATGTGCTTTGAGATAACAGCTGAACAGGTTGGGGGCCTCCTTTACTTTCATAGATGATGAGTCCAACCAGCATAAAGCCTAGTTCACTCCAATTTCTCCAGCTTCTCCAAGCTGTACTGCCCGGTCAGTTTTGTGGTCGGAGCCTTCCTTTGATGGAACTAGGTTCTTGCTTTTGCTGATCAGGCTCAAAGTTCCTATTCCACCTGACCCCTGTTACGTACTGACACTCCAAGGGCTGCTTGCTGCGACCTAAGGTCCAGTAAGACTCTGGTTTTTCTATCACTATGCCTGGAGCTATAGTGACGCTTCGGTCCCCAGTGACCGGTGACAATGTGCAGGATAGTCAAATCCTTAAGGCACTAATGAATTCCTTCCACTGCGCCCTTCGCCCTGTCCGCGCTTGTAGCATAAGCACTCCACACTTCCTAGGGTAATGCAGGCTAGTCCCTTCTTGCTTCTTCCCAGAGCTTGCTAACAGGTGCTCAGTAATCTTCTAGTTCAGGAGCACGTCACTGAACTCCACTGTCCTTGGGACAGGAGACTGAAGGTCCTGCTGCTAACTCCTCTCTCTTCCTGCACAGACTGCACACTGGTGGGATGACTCACTCAGGAGCCACCCGGGCTAGACTCACTCACTCCTCTGTCCGAGGACAGGAAACAGACTGACTCACTGGCTAGATCTCACTAGCTTTTATATCCTATGGGTGTGTCTAAGTGTGTGATGGAGTGAATGTTTATTGAGCATTAAACTGTTACCTCTCCACACATCCTCCAGGGTACTGAGTGTGCCTTCACACCAGGGCTACACATCCAGACTAAGCGAGCTCTCTGTCTGTGTTCGCAGACACCTACTTCTGGTCTCCTAATTAACAGCTGAGTGGTTTCAGGCCTGAGCTGCAAGTGTGTACTGAATGTAAGGTGTAGTGACCTTTCTCTACCACTAGGTTTACAAAGCCATACATTTCCCTTATACCAGTCAGCAAAGTATCTAGGTGAAATGTACACCCCATTCAACACACATACTCTCACTGTCTCACATATCCCCCCCCTCTTCTCCAGACCGGAGGGCTGGTCATCCAGACCGGAGGGCTGGTCAACAATCCAAAAGAGACAGTGAACTCTGGACCAGTCATGGCCCTCATCAGCTTCATCTTCACTACTGTCATCTGTATCTTCACCTGAGCCATAGCCAACATCAGCTTTCTCTTCAACTGAAGCATCCGCACTACCCTGTACCCTCCCAGGCCTATGCTCTCTGCGGGCCTCGGGTATCCTGCACGGTTTCATCTTGACCTTAGGGCCGGGCTCAGTTTCGATATAGTGCCTGGCCAGAGAAGTACGACCCGGCACATCAGAACACTTCTGCTGACTCTTCCTCAGAAACTCACGTACCTCCTGTCCTTGGTGCACTGACCATTTGTCACCAACTATCACAGAAGGTATAGGGGGTTTTTCACTTTTCTCTAGTTCCCCTTGAACCCTCTTTAGCACATCTATTTTCTTGAATATCGGTTGACTCATAAAGTCTATTTCACAGACCTTAAGCTCCTCTGCCATGGTCTCTGACCATTTTAAGCTACACTGTTCAAATGATTGGGACTGTAGAAGGAGCTGATCGTTTTTCTTTTGCAGTACACATAATTCATCCGCTAAGTCTCCAGCTGAATTGTAATGTTCTACCGTGACAACAGCATTCTTATATAGAGCCTTAGACTTATTATGAGCAGCATTTGCTCTTGCAACGAAGAGATTCCCTGTATCCTTCCTTTTACTTCATTGACCTTCTCACGAAGATGCTCATGGCTTTCATCACACTCCTTCATCACAGTTTGGAGTTTTTTCTGAGAAGTCATCAATTCATCTGGTACCTGTTGGACGTCTTTTATGTCTTCGGCCCCTTCTTCAGGCTCTTCTGGTAGAACATGCTCAGAAGCCCCACCGTCAGTCTTACATTTTACCTCTTCAGTCACATCATTATGGTCTCCAATATTTCCATTTATTCCGGCTTTCAAGTTCTCCTTGATAGCTGCATCTGTTATACTCAGAACCCGCCGGATTCTTCTCTTCCACCACGTTCTGCATCCCATCTGAGCTCCCGTGTGTCTGCAGCGGCAACGGAGTGACACATCGCTTTTCCCATTTGTTGGGACGTGGCTCCGATGTAGACTCCATGAAAGTGCGCTTGAGCTCACCAACGCCAGCCTGATGTCTCAAAATCTCATCTTGTGACTTATCCAGATCCTTGGTGTCACTCGGGAACACCGCTGGGGCTCCGGGCGCCGAACTTCCAGCCTGAGCTTCACGAGTTGCAGCTACTGATCCGAACCGCAACCCGTCCACGCCGCTGTCTTCGGCAGAAACAGATTCCTGGACAGAGTCAGTCCCCATATCTTCAGTCTTGTTCCTCACAGCTTCACTTGAGACCTCAGCTTCTGATGAGGCATCTGGCTTGGTGACTACCACTTCTATGGCTTTTTCCACCTCTGCAGCATCTCCCTCAGAGTCCTTGGCACGATACAGATCCACACCATACCTTGGTAACTTCACATTTCCAACAGCATCTACTTGGGCTGTGTTCAGTTTCAGAGTCCTGCCTTTAAAGCTCAGCTCTCCTCCTTTCACCTTAGTCTTCGCCAGGGAACCGGCCAACTGTAAAACATCTTCAGATGCCATCTTCTGTCCGACTGCAAGGTCAGCATCAGCCTTCCTCTCAGGACTCTCAACCTCCTCTGCTACCATGCCTTCCTCATTTGCACTGGTTGCTTGATTGTCATCAGATGATTCACTATCACTACCACTATCCCTGTCTGACCCCTTTTTCTCAGCCACATCTGGCTCACTTTCAGGTTATACACTTCATTTTCATTCACATCCTGCTCACTGTCAGGGTTATACAATTCATTCTCATTCACATCCTGCTCACTTTCAGGGTTATACACTTCATTTTCATTCACATCCTGCTCTGGAACCTTAGTTAACATGTCATCCACAACATTAACTTCACCATCTGGTCCCTGGTTTCCCTCAGGTGGTCCCTCAAGTATGTGACTATGTGACAACCCCAGCACTATACTTCCATATAGCTCAGGTACTAGGAGCTGGCTCACGACCTCTCCCTGGACTTCAGTGTCCCTATACAACAGGTGAGTGTTTATGGCAACATGAGGAAACCTCTCCTCAGAGCCAGGCTCTTGGGAAACCTCATTTAGAACATTTATATTTTCCTGGGCCGTTTTAAGAGAGGGGTCTCGCCACTGCTCACTCTCAAAATTGTCACAGGACACAGGTAAGTCAGGGACACTCGGTTCCCGAGAACCACCATCCTCGTCTCCCAACATCACCTGCAAAGGAATTTCATCACTATCACAGTCATCATTATTATCAATATCATTATCATGATTATGATCAGTATCATCATCACTATCATGATCATCATCATTATCAGCATCAGCATCATTATCATGGTCATCATCATTATCATGATCATCATCATCATCATTATCATCATCATCATCATTATCACATAAGTTTAACGGCCCACTAGCATTGTGTTCCGCCCCTCGGGACTGCGCACCCTCAATAGGAGCTTCATCACACTGTCCATCAGAAACATTTTTCCCCCAGAGATCCTTAGACCGGGGAAAGTCATTACCCAATATGACGGGGGGCACCAGGTTCTTCACTACCCCCACTTCACATGAAACCTCCCCGCGTTTGGGGATCAAGTCCACGGCAGTCTCTGGGTAGACTTTGGTGTCTCCATGGACGCACACCACACTCAGGTGTTTATCAGGGATAAAGTCCCTATCAATCAGGCTGTCCCATACGGAAGTCACTGGACTCTCTGAGTCCAAGAGGGCCTGCTGGGCAGTCATTTACAACCACCGGGGACCCCTGTGGTCCAGTCTCTTCGGCTGAGGTGGACACACACACAGGCTCTGCGCAGGGAGAGAGGGATCCGCCAACATCACAACACATAGGCTCCCCCTCTATTGGACAGTTGGCTGCAATTTCACGATATCTCCAACACTGTCCATCACACTCTCCCACCCACACGACCCCAACAGCTGGAACGCTCTTACCGGGAGAGTTCGGCGTCCAGGAACTCTGAAGTGACGACCTCTCAGACGGCTGGTCACGGAGGCAGTCTTTGGTGGCGAAGGCCATCTCCATCAGGCTGACCAGACGATTGGCGTCCTGGTGGTCTCCTTGTCCGACCTCTGGCTGTACCTCAGGAGGACGTGCTTGGGTGTAGCGGTCCACTATCACCTTTTCAACTCCATAATCAGGTTTGCTGACTGCAGACTCCCAACTGCATCTCCAGTCATGAACTCCCCTGGCACGGTCTGTCACCGTAACACCCAGCCGGGTAAGAATCTCCGCTTTCAGCTTGGCATAGTCTTGGCTGTCCTGCTCTCTCAGGTCAGCATAGGCCCTTTGGGGTTCTCCAGTCAGATAGGGTGCGACCATCATGGCCCATTCAGATAGGGGCAGATTCTCCTTCTCTGCCAGTCCCTCAAACCTAGTGAGATATACCTCCACATCGTCACGAGGTGTCATCTTTTCCAGGGACCGTCTTACCGCCTTCTTTACAGCGGACAATGCAGGTGACTTTGCAACATTACTTTGGGACGATGCGCTGCAAGTCTTTTGTAGTGCTGCAACCTGCTCAAAAAACAACCGGTTATTCTCCTGCTGCTGCTGCAGGAATTGCTGCTGGGCCTGCTGCATGCGCTGCTGGTGCTGCAGGCGCTGCCGCTCCATGCTCTGCTGCATGCTCCGCTGGGCCTGGACCAGGTACTAACAAGCTCCTCCATACTGCCGGACTTATCTGTCTCAACCACGGCAGTCTTATGTTGCACATTAACTTGCGCCATTTGTTCAAACAGCGCCTCCATGCTGTCATCCATGCTGTCAGACTTCTCTGTCTCAACAACGGCAGTCTTCACTCAAGACATACACATTCCACAGTCTTTTCCACAGAAAATTCAGCCTTGCTGTGCAGACACTTTTTTTTTTTTTTTTTCTCTGCAAACTCTATTAGGGCCACTGTCTCTTTAAGACTGCTCCAACAGACTTTTCTCCTTTATTGACACACTTATTTTTTTTTTTTTTTCTTTGCAAAGTCTATTAGGGCTACTGTCTCTTTAAGACTGCTCCAATCAGACGTTTTTGCTGACACACTTTTTTTTTTCTCTGCTGCTGCTTCAACAGACTTCTCTCCTTTATTGCTGTCTCTAAGCCACTGTGCTGCACGCACATTCCAGCACCAATTGTAAGCTTTTCAGGGGATATAGCTCTGGGATCGCCGTCCGGGTAGACGGAGTGGCACGGAAACAGTTCATTCACAGACAGCAGTTCTGGTAAAAACTGGCCGCAACCAGTTTTATTAAAGTCCACAGCAAACAGAACATAATCAAAACCAAATCATAACATAAGCCCTGGGCTTGTCCAGCCACTTACTACACTTAGATAGATTTCCCTCTCTATCCGGGTCCAGACTCTAACAGCCTGTCCCCAAAACAACACATATGTTCAGTAGTTACCAGCATGGAGTTTCACAGAGTCTCCTCCTTGTGTCTGAAGGCATATCCAACGTCCAGACTTGAGAGAGCTCCCCTCCTATTCAGCAGCTATCCGCATGGATTCTCACAGAGACTACTCCTGTGTCCGGGGTACATCGAGCACCCAGACTGAGACAGTCATACTCCTGGAGACTCTTCTTGTGCCTGGACTCCTTGTCCAGACTAAGCGAGCTCTCTGTCTGTGTTCGCAGACACCTACTTCTGGTCTCCTAATTAACAGCTGAGTGGTTTCAGGCCTGAGCTGCAAGTGTGTACTGAATGTAAGGTGTAGTGACCTTTCTCTACCACTAGGTTTACAAAGCCACACATTTCCTTTATACCAGTCAGCAAAGTATCTAGGTGAAATGTACACCCCATTCAACACACATACTCTCACTGTCTCACAATATATACAGTCACGACTGGTCCAGGAGGAGAGAGGACCCTGCCCCGAGGGCTCACAATCTACAAGTATATATATATATACAGTCACGACTGGTCCAGGAGGAGAGAGGACCCTGCCCCGAGGGCTCACAATCTACAAGTGTATATATATACAGTCATGACTGGTCCAGGAGGAGAGAGGACCCTGCCCCGAGGGCTCACAATCTACAAGTGTATATATATATATATACAGTCAGACTGGTCCAGGAGGAGAGAGGACCCTGCCCCGAGGGCTCACAATCTACAAGTTATATATATACAGTCATGACTGGTCCAGGAGGAGAGAGGACCCTGCCCCGAGGGCTCACAATCTACAAGTATATATATATACAGTCAGACTGGTCCAGGAGGAGAGAGGACCCTGCCCCGAGGGCTCACAATCTACAAGTTATATATATACAGTCACGATGGTCCAGGAGGAGAGAGGACCCTGCCCCGAGGGCTCACAATCTACAAGTATATATATATACAGTCACGATTGGTCCAGGAGGAGAGAGGACCCTGCCCCGAGGGCTCACAATCTACAAGTTATATATATACAGTCAGACTGGTCCAGGAGGAGAGAGGACCCTGCCCCGAGGGCTCACAATCTACAAGTGTATATATATACAGTCATGACTGGTCCAGGAGGAGAGAGGACCCTGCCCCGAGGGCTCACAATCTACAAGTTATATATATATACAGTCACGACTGGTCCAGGAGGAGAGAGGACCCTGCCCCGAGGGCTCACAATCTACAAGTTATATATATACAGTCACGATTGGTCCAGGAGGAGAGAGGACCCTGCCCCGAGGGCTCACAATCTACAAGTGTATATATATATACAGTCACGACTGGTCCAGGAGGAGAGAGGACCCTGCCCCGAGGGCTCACAATCTACAAGTGTATATATATACAGTCACGACTGGTCCAGGAGGAGGAGGACCCTGCCCCGAGGGCTCACAATCTACAAGTGTATATATATACAGTCATGACTGGTCCAGGAGGAGAGAGACCCTGCCCCGAGGGCTCACAATCTACAAGTGTATATATATACAGTCATGACTGGTCCAGGAGGAGAGCACCCTGCCCCGAGGGCTCACAATCTACAAGTGTATATATATATACAGTCATGACTGGTCCAGGAGGAGAGAGCACCCTGCCCCGAGGGCTCACAATCTACAAGTATATATATATACAGTCACGACTGGTCTAGGAGGAGAGAGGACCCTGCCCCGAGGGCTCACAATCTACAAGTGTATATATATATATACAGTCATGACTGGTCCAGGAGGAGAGAGCACCCTGCCCCGAGGGCTCACAATCTACAAGTATATATATATACAGTCATGACTGGTACAGGAGGAGAGAGGACCCTGCCCCGAGGGCTCACAATCTACAAGTGTATATATATACAGTCACGACTGGTCCAGGAGGAGAGAGGACCCTGCCCCGAGGGCTCACAATCTACAAGGGATGGTTGAGGATACAGTAGGTGAGGGTAGAGCTGGTCGTGCAGCGGTTTGGTGGATCGGTTGTTACTGCAGGTTGTAGGCTTGTCAGGAGATCTAGGTCTTCAGGTTCTTTTTGGAGGTTTCCATGGTAGGCGAGAGTCTGATATGTTGTGGTAGAGAGTTCCAGAGTAGGGGGGATGCGCTGGAGAAATCTTGTATGTGATTGTGGGAAGAGGAGATAAGAGGGGAGTAGAGAAGGAGATCTTGTGAGGAACGGAGGTTGCGTGCAGGTAGGTACCGGGAGACGAGGTCACAGATGTATGGAGGACACAGGTTGTGGATGGCTTTGTATGTCATGATTAGGGGTTTGAACTGGAGTCTTTGGGTAATGGGGAGCCAGTGCAGGGACTGACAGAGGGGAGAGGCCGGGAATAGCGGGGGGACAGGTGGATTAGTCGGGCAGCAGAGTTTAGAATAGATTGGAGGGGTGCGAGAGTGTTAGAGGGGAGGCCACAGAGCAGGAGGTTGCAGTAGTCGAGGCGGTAGATGATGAGGGCATGGACTAGGGTTATTGCACTATATGATAGTATTATGTGGTCACTATATGGCAGTATGATATGGTCACTATATGGCACTATTATTTGGTCACTATATGGCAGTATGTGGTCACTATATGGCAGTATTTCTCTCACTTCCAGGCGATGCTCATGTTTTCTCTGATGACCCCTTTCTGTGATTTCTAGATCATCGAGCAGAGTTATAATGATTCGTACATCAGTCGCCACGCTCCAGAATCCCAGAGCATCGACCCCGGACTCCTGCGTACCCTCTGGTCTCTTTCTGTCGCCATTTTCTCCATTGGTGGAATGGTGTCATCTCTCAGTGTGGGAATCGTGTCCCAGTGGCTTGGACGGTGAGTGTGAGATTGCCGAACCTTCCCTACATAGCATGATAGAATGTTAGAGTTGGAAGGGATCTCTAGGGTCATCGGGACCTCTAGGGTCATCGGGAACTACAGGGTCATCGGGAACTCCAGGGTCAATGGGACCTCCAGGGTCATCGGGACCTCCAGGGTCATCGGGAACTCCAGGGTCATCGGGACCTCTAGGGTCATCGGGACCTCCAGTGTCATCGGGACCTCTAGGGTCATCGGGACCTCCAGGGTCATCGTGTCCAACCCCCTGCTCATAGCAGGATTCTCTAAATCATCCCAGACATATGTCTATCCAGCCTCTGTTTGAAGACTTCCATTGAAGGAGAACTCACCACCTCTCGTGGCAGCCTGTTCCACTCCTTGATCACCCTAACTGTCAAAAAGTTTTTTCTAATATCTAATCTGTGTCTCCTCCCATTCAGTTTCATCCCATTGCTTCTAGTCTTTCCTTGTGCAAATGAGAATTAAGATGATCCTTCTACAATGTGACAGCCCTTGAGATATTTGTAGACAGCTATTAAAGGGGTGGTCCACTACTCGGTGAAGCCCTTCTCATACCCCACACTTGACAGTGACGGCAGTGCTGATTGGCCAGTGAGGTCACATGTGGGCAGGAGGTGAGTATAGGCTTCATTATTTTGTGGCGGGGATGGAGAAGGGGTTGCCCCAATAGTACAGAGCCTCTTTGTCTCCTCTCACAGCCTCTGAGCGTTCCTCATCGGACACAGTTTCCGTGACTTTTGGATACGGACGGACCCCACTCCATCCTACAACCTCCATAACTGCAGGAAGCCCCGACACCGGGAGAAAGGCACAGAACACATTATTAGGGTTATCAAAATGGCCACAGCTTTATTTACATCCCAGCATTATAACAATGACAGTCGGAGTCAGGTGAATGGCCGGTACACTGGGATCCACAATCCTGTGATATCCCCCGCTGTGTGACAGACGGCACCGGATAGACAGCCATAAAGGGGCATCCACGCAGGGTCAGGAAACTGTCAGGACACCAATGACCCCATTATCCTCCCTCCTGTGCTCAACCACCGTGTTATTACCTGTATGATGACATACGGCGTCCTTAGACAGCTCTTTGGTCTTGGCCGTGGTGGAGAGGTTGAAGTGTGAGTATATGGGTAGGTGTCTTTTATACAGGTGCAGATTGGAGGGCTTCTTAACCCCTTAACGACGGCCAATACATCTGTTAACGGCAGCAGTAAAGGGTACTTATTCCTCAGTGCCGCTTTTTAACGGTGCTGAGTAATAAGTCTATAGCGCCCCCCAGTGTCAGAAAATCCCCGAGGTCTCGTCTACCGGGGTAGCTGAAACCCAAGAGAACATGATTCGGGTCGGTTTTTGCCGTCGCCAGTGTTGCGCAAAAAAAAGTCAGATTTATTATTTATTATTTCCTCTCTCCTCTGATATGTTCCAGCACATCGGAGAAGAGAGAAATGGGGTCCCCGAGCCCCCCAGTACCCCCTGTGTCCCCCGTCCCCGGCGTCTTTTCTGGGAAGAAAATGTCAGGCACATGCGCAGTGTGCTCGCTAAGATCTGCTGGGCGGTGTGATGAATGGCAGCGGAGGCTCAGGAGGTAACGGTCACATCCGTTTATGCCTTGAGTGGAACCTCGGGACCACGGTCTGGGGGGCTCCGAAGGGGGCGTGACCACGATCCGGGGGCTCCGAAGGGGGCGTGACCACGGTCTGGGGGGCCCCAAAGGGGGCGTGACTAGTGATCCCCAGGTATCCGTAGCAAGACCCCTCAAACAGAACCAGAATGGAATACCAGGGGGACACAGGTGCCACCTGCAGTTAGACCCCGGACACGTGGCAGCTGTCCCAGCGGGACAAACAGGTAGACAAAACATACAGAGATGATGGAGCTGACCGTCGGGTGCCGGGTATACTGACAGAAGCTGGTACTGACAGTAACCGGCGGGTCTCGGGTATACTGACAGAGGCTGACACTGACGGTAACCGGCGGGTCTCGGGTATACGGATAGAAGCTGGCACTGACAGTAACCGGCGGGTCTCGGGTATACGGATAGAAGCTGGTACTGATGGTAACCGGCGGGTCTCAGGTATATGGATAGAAGCTGGTACTGACGGTAACCGGCGGGTCTCGGGTATACGGATAGAAGCTGGCACTGACAGTAACCGGCGGGTCTCAGGTATATGGATAGAAGCTGGTACTGACAGTAACCGGCGGGTCTCGGGTATATGGATAGAAGCTGGTACTGACAGTAACCGGCGGGTCTCGGGTATACGGATAGAAGCTGGTACTGACGGTAACCGGCGGATCTCGGGTTTTCGGATAGAAGCTGGTACTGACGGTAACCGGCGGGTCTCAGGTATATGGATAGAAGCTGGTACTGACAGTAACCGGCGGGTCTCAGGTATATGGATAGAAGCTGGCACTGACAGTAACCGGCGGGTCTCAGGTATATGGATAGAAGCTGGCACTGACAGTAACCGGCGGGTCTCAGGTATATGGATAGAAGCTGGCACTGACAGTAACCGGCGGGTCTCAGGTATATGGATAGAAGCTGGTACTGACAGTAACCGGCGGGTCTCAGGTATATGGATAGAAGCTGGCACTGACAGTAACCGGCGGGTCTCAGGTATATGGATAGAAGCTGGCACTGACAGTAACCGGCGGGTCTCAGGTATATGGATAGAAGCTGGCACTGACAGTAACCGGCGGGTCTCAGGTATATGGATAGAAGCTGGTACTGACAGTAACCGGCGGGTCTCAGGTATATGGATAGAAGCTGGCACTGACAGTAACCGGCGGGTCTCAGGTATATGGATAGAAGCTGGTACTGACAGTAACCGGCGGGTCTCAGGTATATGGATAGAAGCTGGCACTGACAGTAACCGGCGGGTCTCAGGTATATGGATAGAAGCTGGTACTGACAGTAACCGTCGGGTCTCAGGTATATGGATAGAAGCTGGTACTGACAGTAACCGGCGGGTCTCGGGTATACGGATAGAAGTTGGCACTGACAGTAACCGGCGGGTCTCGGGTATACGGATAGAAGCTGGTACTGACAGTAACCGGCGGGTCTCGGGTATACAGATAGAAGCTGGTACTGACGGTAACCGTCGGGTCTCAGGTATATGGATAGAAGCTGGTACTGACAGTAACTGGCGGGTCTCGGGTATACGGATAGAAGCTGGTACTGATGGTAACCGGCGGGTCTCAGGTATATGGATAGAAGCTGGCACTGACAGTAACCGGCGGGTCTCAGGTATACTGACAGAAGCTGGTACTGATGGTAACTGGCGGGTCTCAGGTATATGGATAGAAGCTGGTACTGACAGTAACCGGCGGGTCTCAGGTATATGGATAGAAGCTGGCACTGACAGTAACCGGCGGGTCTCAGGTATATGGATAGAAGCTGGTACTGACAGTAACCGGCGGGTCTCAGGTATATGGATAGAAGCTGGCACTGACAGTAACCGGCGGGTCTCAGGTATATGGATAGAAGCTGGTACTGACAGTAACCGGCGGGTCTCAGGTATATGGATAGAAGCTGGCACTGACAGTAACCGGCGGGTCTCAGGTATATGGATAGAAGCTGGCACTGACAGTAACCGGCGGGTCTCAGGTATATGGATAGAAGCTGGTACTGACAGTAACCGCGGGTCTCAGGTATATGGATAGAAGCTGGCACTGACAGTAACCGGCGGGTCTCAGGTATATGGATAGAAGCTGGTACTGACAGTAACCGGCGGGTCTCAGGTATATGGATAGAAGCTGGCACTGACAGTAACCGGCGGGTCTCAGGTATATGGATAGAAGCTGGTACTGACAGTAACCGTCGGGTCTCAGGTATATGGATAGAAGCTGGTACTGACAGTAACCGGCGGGTCTCGGGTATACGGATAGAAGTTGGCACTGACAGTAACCGGCGGGTCTCGGGTATACGGATAGAAGCTGGTACTGACAGTAACCGGCGGGTCTCGGGTATACAGATAGAAGCTGGTACTGACGGTAACCGTCGGGTCTCAGGTATATGGATAGAAGCTGGTACTGACAGTAACTGGCGGGTCTCGGGTATACGGATAGAAGCTGGTACTGATGGTAACCAGCGGGTCTCGGGTATATGGATAGAAGCTGGTACTGACGGTAACCGTCGGGTCTCAGGTATATGGATAGAAGCTGGTACTGACAGTAACCGGCGGGTCTCGGGTATATGGATAGAAGCTGGCACTGACGGTAACCGGCGGGTCTCAGGTATATGGATAGAAGCTGGCACTGACGGTAACCGGCGGGTCTCAGGTATATGGATAGAAGCTGGTACTTACGGTAACCGGCGGGTCTCGGGTATACGGATAGAAGCTGGTACTGATGGTAACCGGCGGGTCTCAGGTATACGGATAGAAGCTGGTACTGATGGTAAACTGGCGGGTCCTCGGGTATATGGATAGAAGCTGGCACTGACAGTAACCGGCGGGTCTCGGGTATATGGATAGAAGCTGGTACTGACGGTAACCGGCGAGTCTCAGGTATACGGATAGAAGCTGGTACTGACGGTAACCGGCGGGTCTCGGGTATATGGATAGAAGCTGGCACTGACAGTAACCGGCGGGTCTCGGGTATACGGATAGAAGCTGGTACTGATGGTAACCGGCGGGTCTCAGGTATATGGATAGAAGCTGGTACTGACGGTAACCGGCGGGTCTCAGGTATACGGATAGAAGCTGGCACTGACAGTAACCGGCGGGTCTCGGTATAGGATAAGCTGGATGATGAACTGGCGGTCTCGGTATCGGATAGAAGTGACTGACGGTAACCGGCGGGTCTCAGGTATATGGATAGAAGCTGGTACTGACGTAACCGGCGGGTCTCGGGTATACGGATAGAAGCTGGCACTGACTAGTAACCGGCGGGTCTCAGGTATATGGATAGAAGCTGGTACTGACAGTAACCGGCGGGTCTCAGGTATACGGATAGAAGCTGGCACTGACAGTAACCGGCGGGTCTCAGGTATATGGATAGAAGCTGGTACTGACAGTAACCGCGGGTCTCAGGTATATGGATAGAAGCTGGCACTGACGGTAACCGGCGGGTCTCAGGTATATGGATAGAAGCTGGCACTGACGGTAACCGGCGGGTCTCAGGTATATGGATAGAAGCTGGTACTGACGGTAACCGGCGGGTCTCAGGTATATGGATAGAAGCTGGTACTGACGGTAACCGGCGGGTCTCAGGTATAGGATAGAAGCTGGTACTGACGGTAACCGGCGGGTCTCAGGTATACGGATAGAAGCTGGACTGACGGTAACCGGCGGGTCTCGGTATACGGATAGAAGCTGGTACTGACGGTAACCGGCGGTCTCAGGTATATGGATAGAAGCTGGTACTGACGGTAACCGGCAGGTCTCAGGTATAGGATAGAAGCTGGTACTGACGGTAACCGGCAGGTCTCAGGTATATGGATAGAAGCTGGTACTGACGGTAACCGGCGGGTCTCAGGTATATGGATAGAAGCTGGCACTGAAGTAACCGGCAGGTCTCGGGTATATGACAGAAGCTGGCACTGACAGTAACCGGCGGGTCTCGGGTATATGGATAGAAGCTGGCACTGACGTAACCGGCGGTCTCGGGTATATGGATAGAAGCTGGCACTGACGGTAACCGGCAGGTCTCGGTATATGGATAGAAGCTGGCACTGACGGTAACCGGCGGATCTCGGTTATCGGATAGAAGCTGGTACTGACGGTAACGGCGGGTCTCAGGGGATATGGATAGAAGCTGGTACTGACGGTAACGGCGGGTCTCGGTATACGGATAGAAGCTGGCACTGACGGTAACCGGCGGGTCTCAGGTATATGGATAGAAGCTGGTACTGACGGTAACCGGCGGGTCTCGGTATACGGATAGAAGCTGGCACTGACGGTAACCGGCGGGTCTCAGGTATAGATAGAAGCTGGTACTGACGGTAACCGGCGGGTCTCGGTATACGGATAGAAGCTGGCACTGACAGTAACCGGCGGGTCTCAGGTATATGGATAGAAGCTGGACTGACGGTAACCGGCGGGTCTCGGGTATATGGATAGAAGCTGGCACTGACGGTAACCGGCGGTCTCGGGTATACGGATAGAAGCTGGCACTGACGGTAACCGGCAGGTCTCGGGTATACGGATAGAAGCTGGCACTGATCGGTAACCGGCGGTCTCGGGTATACGATAGAAGCTGGCACTGACAGTAACCGGCAGGTCTCAGGTATACAGATAGAAGCTGGCACTGACAGTAACCGGCGGGTCTCAGGTATATGGATAGAAGCTGGCACTGACAGTAACCGGCGGGTCTCAGGTATACGGATAGAAGCTGGCACTGACGGTAACCGGCGGGTCTCAGGTATACGGATAGAAGCTGGCACTGACGGTAACCGGCGGTCTCAGGTATATGGATAGAAGCTGGTACTGACAGTAACCGGCGGGTCTCAGATATATGGATAGAAGCTGGCACTGAGTAACCGGCGGGTCTCAGGTATACGGATAGAAGCTGGCACTGACGGTAACCGGCGGGTCTCAGGTATATGGATAGAAGCTGGTCACTGACGTAACCGGCGGTCTCGGGTATACGGATAGAAGCTGGCACTGACAGTAACCGGCGGGTCTCAGGTATATGGATAGAAGCTGGTACTGACGGTAACCGGCGGGTCCTCAGGTATATGGATAGAAGCTGGCACTGACGGTAACCGGCGGGTCTCGGGTATATGGATAGAAGCTGGCACTGACAGTAACCGGCGGGTCTCAGGTATATGGATAGAAGCTGGACTGACAGTAACCGGCGGGTCTCAGGTATATGGATAGAAGCTGGTACTGACGTAACCGGCGGGTCTCAGGTATATGGATAGAAGCTGGTACTGACGGTAATCCGGCGGGTCTCGGTATACGGATAGAAGCTGGCACTGACGGTAACCGGCGGGTCTCGGGTATATCGGAAGAAGCTGGCACTGACGGTAACCGGCGGGTCTCGGGTATACGGATAGAAGCTGGCACTGACGGTAACCGGCGGGTCTCAGGTATATGGATAGAAGCTGGCACTGACGGTAACCGCGGGTTCTCAGGTATATGGATAGAAGCTGGCACTGACAGTAACCGGCGGGTCTCGGGTATATGGATAGAAGCTGGCACTGACAGTAACCGGCGGTCTCAGGTATATGGATAGAAGCTGGTACTGACGGTAACCGGCGGGTCTCAGGTATATGGATAGAAGCTGGCACTGACGGTAACCGGCGGGTCTCGGGTATACGGATAGAAGCTGGCACTGTACGTAACCGGCGGGTCTCGGGTATACGGATAGAAGCTGGCTACTGACGTAACCGGCGGGTCTCAGGTATACGGATAGAAGCTGGCACTGACGGTAACCGGCGGTCTCGGGTATACGGATAGAAGCTGGCACTGACAGTAACCGGCGGTCTCAGGTATATGGATAGAAGCTGGCACTGACAGTAACCGGCGGGTCTCAGGTATATGGATAGAAGCTGGCACTGACAGTAACCGGCGGGTCTCGGTATACGGATAGAAGCTGGCACTGACAGTAACCGGCGGTCTCGGTATACGGATAGAAGCTGGCACTGACAGTAACCGGCGGGTCTCGGGTATACGGATAGAAGCTGGCACTGACAGTAACCGCGGGTCTCAGGTATAGGATAGAAGCTGGTACTGACAGTAACCGGCGGGTCTCAGGTATATGGATAGAAGCTGGTACTGACAGTAACCGGCGGGTCTCAGGTATAGGATAGAAGCTGGTACTGACAGAACGCGGGTCTCGGGTATACGGATAGAAGCTGGACTGACAGTAACCGGCGGGTCTCAGGTATATGGATAGAAGCTGGTACTGACAGTAACCGGCGGGTCTCAGGTATATGGATAGAAGCTGGCACTGACAGTAACCGGCGGGTCTCGGGTATACAGATAGAAGCTGGCACTGACAGTAACCGGCGGGTCTCGGGTATACGGATAGAAGCTGGCACTGACAGTAACCGGCGGGTCTCGGGTATACGGATAGAAGCTGGCACTGACAGTAACCGGCGGGTCTCAGGTATATGGATAAAGCTGGTACTGACAGTAACCGGCGGGTCTCAGGTATATGGATAGAAGCTGGCACTGACAGTAACCGGCGGGTCTCAGGTATACGGAAGAAGCTGGTACTGACAGTAACCGGCGGTCTCGGTATATGGATAGAAGCTGGCACTGACAGTAACCGGCGGGTCTCGGGTATATGGATAGAAGCTGGTACTGACAGTAACCGGCGGGTCTCAGGTATAGGATAAGTGGTATGCGTACGGGGGGGTTCAAGAAGCTGGCACTGAGTACCGGTCTCGATAGGAAGAGCTGGAGCGGAACCGGGTCTGGGAAGAGAAGCTGGCAGAGTAACCGGCGTTCGTAAGATAGAGGGACGACGAACGGGCTCGATAGGATAAAGCTGGCACTGACGTAACCGCGGGTCTGGGTTACGGATAGAGCTGATGAGGTAACGGCGTTCGGGTTAGGATAGAAGCTGGCACTGACATAACCGGCGGGTCTGGTATGGATAGAAGCTGGACTGACAGTACCGGCGGGTCTCAGGTATAGGATAGAAGCTGGTACTGACAGTAACCGGCGGGTCTCAGGTATATGGATAGAAGCTGCACTGACAGTAACCGCGGTCTCAGGTATACGGATAGAAGCTGGTACTGACAGTAACCGGCGGGTCTCGGGTATATGGATAGAAGCTGGCACTGACAGTAACCGCGGGTCCGGGAATGGATAAAGCTGGTACTGATAACGGGGTCTCAGTAACGATAGTAAAGCTGGTACTGACAGTAACCGGCGGGTCTCAGGTATATGGATAGAAGCTGGTACTGACGGTAACCGTCGGGTCTTGGGTATACGGATAGAAGCTGGCACTGATGGTAACCGGCAGGTCTCGGGTATACGGATAGAAGCTGGCACTGACAGTAACCGGCGGGTCTCAGGTATATGGATAGAAGCTGGTACTGACAGTAACCGTCGGGTCTCGGGTATACGGATAGAAGCTGGCACTGACAGTAACCGGCGGGTCTCAGGTATATGGTGTAGGGATCCGCTCTGGTAGGCAGGGGCCGGGCCGCAGTAATGAGGCATACAAACAGGCTTTTAGTTCAAAGTTCAGTGGTTTTAATAACGGGTTCAACAAAAAGTCCAGATAACAAAATCAAAGCAGAACATAAATCACTCCAGTTTGGAGAACCACTGGTCCCAGACTCACCCTTGCTTGGGACGGTCTTAACTAAGCGGCTGCAGGACAGCAGAGACCGCCAGGTGCCATTCCGGGTGGTCTGGTACTCGCTTCCTGGTGCACACTGACACACTGTAACAAAATAAGCTTCCAGGCTGACTCCAGCCAAACTCCTTCCTTCCACACCCACCAACTACAACAGCTCCTTGTTTTATAGGCCTAGTCCACACCGTCAGGTGAGGTACACATCAGCTGACCTGATCACGTGACTATGACCTCATCACAGGTCCTTGAGACCAGGGAAAATCCTGACCAAACTCCAGTCTGCTAGGAGAAATATATCTCCCATCCATCAAGACCCCCTTTGGTGTACCACATACCTCCCCCCTTTGTTCAACCTTAGGAGGGTGGACACATGACATACAGTGAACTCTGGACAGTGCATCTGCGTTCCCCTGTAATTTGCCTGCCCGATGTTCTACTGAAAATTTGAAATTTTGCAGAGACAGAAACCACCTGGTGACTCGTGCATTTCTCTCTTTGGCTTGACTCCAGTGCCCACTTGATGGCCAGGCACTCTCTCTCTACAATGCTGTATCTGGTTTCAGCTGGAGTAAGCTTTCGACTCAGGAAACTAATGGGATGCTCCTCCCCGTTAACCTCCTGAGACAACACGGCACCCAGACCTACCTCTGACGCATCAGTCTGGACAATGAATTCTCTTTTGAAGTCGGGTGTGATTAGAACTGGTGACCCACACAGTGCCCCTTTTAGTTTTACAAACGCTTCTTCAAGCTGATCATTCCATCGCACCATTACTGACTTCCTCCCTTTTAGGCAGTCAGTTAACGGCGCCGACAGGGTTGCAAAATTGGGAATAAACCGCCGGTAGTATCCCACTAACCCCAAAAACCCTTTCACTTGTTTTGTGGTGAGGGGACGGGGCCAGTTTTGGATTGCCTCCACTTTGTTTATTTGGGGTTTGATAACTCCTCTCCCAATCACATACCCCAGGTACCGAGCTTCCTCCAACCCTATGGAACACTTCTTTGGGTTGGCAGTTAGCCCTGCTTGTCTCAGAGAATCTATCACCGCCTGTACCTTGGCTAAGTGACTTTCCCAGTCTGTACTGTACACCACAATATCGTCCAGATAGGCCGCGGCATATCGGCGATGAGGACGAAGAACAACGTCCATTAACCTCTGGAATGTCGCTGGAGCGCCATGCAACCCGAAGGGTAGGACTATATACTGGAACAGTCCCTCGGGTGTTACAAAAGCCGTTTTCTCTCTCGCTGCTTTTGTTAGGGGCACCTGCCAATACCCTTTTGTGAGGTCAGTGACTGAAAAATACCGGGCCTGCCCAAACCGCTCTATTAACTCATCGACCCGGGGCATGGGGTAGGCGTCAAACTTAGAAATTTCATTCAGTTTTCTGAAGTCATTACAGAACCTTAGTGTCCCATCTGGCTTTGGTATTAGGACTATTGGGCTGGCCCACTCACTCTGGGACTCTTCAATGACCCCTAACTGCAGCATCTTCTTGACCTCTTCCGAGATGGCTTTTCGCCGGGCCTCAGGCACCCGATATGGCTTTAATAGGACTTTGGCCTGCGGCTCCGTGACAATGTCATGTTGGATTAGGGAGGTACGACCAGGAAGTTCCGAAAAAATATCGGTATTTCGGCTAACAAACTCTCGGACTTCCTGAACTTGTCTGGGCGACAAAGTGTCTGCTATTTTGACGGCGTAGAGGACTTCTCTTGCCTTCTCCTGAGGCAAGGAAGCCATCTCTACTGGAAATACAGGCCATGGACAATCATCACCAAGCGGGTCTCTGTCTTTCCATGGTTTGAGCAGATTCACATGGTATACTTGTTCTGGCTTTCTCCGCCCTGGTTGGTGTACTTTATAGTTTACTGGACCCACCTTCTCTATAGTCTCGTAGGGTCCCTGCCACCTTGCAAGGAACTTACTATCAACTGTAGGCACAAGTACCAACACCCGATCCCCAGGGTTAAAGGACCTTACCCGTGCCTCCCGGTTATAGACCTGCCTCTGTGACCTTTGTGCTGCTTCCATGTGTTCTCGGACTAAAGGTAGGACTGTCTCCATTCTCTCTTGCATTTTGGCCACATGTTCTATCACACTTTTTGGGGAGTTGGTTGGTTTTCCCAGGCCTCTTTAGCTATATCGAGTAAGCCACGGGGATGTCTGCCATATAATAGTTCAAAGGGCGAGAACCCCGTAGATGCCTGGGGCACATCCCGCACTGCAAACATCAGGTATGGCAACAAGAGATCCCAGTCCTTAACATCTTTAGAGACTGCTTTTTTCAACATATTCTTCAGGGTTTTATTGAACCTTTCTACTAAACCGTCTGTTTGGGGATGATAGACCGATGTGCGCAACTGTTTAACACTTAACAAGTGGCAGAGTTCCTTCATGATTTTTGACATAAAGGGGGTCCCCTGATCTGTTAAGATTTCTTGAGGGATTCCCACCCGAGAGAACATACCCATGAGTTCTTTTGCGATCAGTTTGGCCGAGGTGTGTCGCAGGGGAATAGCCTCAGGATACCTGGTAGCGTAATCTAGAACTACGAGGATGTGTTGGTGACCCCTTGCTGATTTATTAACCGGCCCCACCAGATCCATGGCTATTCTCTCAAACGGGACCTCTATAATTGGTAATGGCACCAAGGGACTCCGAAAATGAGGCTGTGGACTGGTTACCTGGCACACGGGACAAGAGTTACAATACCGTTTAACTTCTTCATAGACCCCTAGCCAGTAAAACCGCTGTAGAATTCTGTCTAGGGTTTTCTTTTGGCCCAAATGTCCCCCTAGTACATGCGCATGAGCTAAGTCCATTACCAACCTCCGATATGACTGCGGTACCAGCAATTGCTCGACAATTTCCCCATGTATTTTGTCAACCCGATACAGTAAATCTTGGTTCAGCTCGAATCGGGGAAATACTGTAGCTGCCCCGGGGTGTTGGGGTTCCCCATTGACAACCAGTACATTTTCCCGGGCTCGAGTCAACGTAGAGTCCCGGAGTTGCGCCGTACCAAAATTGTCACCTGTCACATTTAAGTCTGACAATTCCGGACCCGGTGGCAAATCTTCCATCTCCCCAGCTAACACTTCTATAGGAGAGGGGTTTTCCTCCTCCACCGAAGGCAAAGGTACTCCTACCGCCAGCACATCTTCCTCTGGGCCACCAGGTTCATGCCCGATTTCTGGAGAATGCAACCTGGTTGCCACTGGTGCCGATGACTGTTCCGTGGGAGGGGTAATTACAGGCCAAAGCACAGAAAATAACGGAAAATCTCTCCCCATTATTACCTCATAATGCAAATTAACCACCACCCCCACCTCGTGGCACCTCCTCCCCGCTGGCGTGTTTATCATCACCAGGGCGGTAGGATAATGTTTTAGGTCCCCATGTATACACAACACACCCATCTTCCGACCAGTATACTCGCTGATTTGGACGTGGCTGGCTCGTATTAGGGTCACGAGACTCCCTGAGTCCAGTAGAGCCACAGCAGGGTTACCCTCCACCTCCACTTTACACAAATGATTCATATTGGGTCCCTCTGGTTTACCCACTGCACACATGTGTTCGGCATAGTGAGACTGATAGTACCCATAGTTTGTGTCCATGGGCTCAGTCAGGTGGGGGCAATCAGCTCTCACATGTCCTGGTTCTTGGCACCGCCAACAGATTATGGGGCCCCTTTCGTCCCCAGACGTGTCCTGGGCGGCCTTCCGAGTCTCTGCTCGCCGAACGGCAGGTGAAGGTTTGGGGAATTTACTCATTACCTTCCGGGTAGTCTCTCCCTGTATCTCCTTGGTAGCCCCATATCTTTCAATGAGGTCTACCATTTGGAGACCATCAGTAGGGGCTGCCTGTCCAACCCATGTTTGAAGGGTGTGGGGCAAAGTTCTCCAGAATTTATCAGTCACTATACGATCCAGCATACCGCGGGGTGACAACACTTCCGGCTGCAACCACTTTTCTATCAGGTGTATCAAGTCATAATACTGGGACCGAGCTGGCTCGGAAGGGGAAAACTTCCACTGGTGTACCCGCTGAGCCCGGACTAACACATTTACCCCAAGACGTGCGAGTATCTCACCCTTGACGATCTCGTAGTCCCTCTGGTGCTCGGGGGTAGGTCTCTATAGGCTTTCGCGGGTCCTGGAGCCAAAAACGGAGCCACGATCTCGGCCCACTGGTCCCGGGGTAGTCTCTCCCTCTCAGCCACGCCTTCAAACATCTCCAGGTACACCTCGACGTCATCTGACTTTTCCATTTTCGGAATCGCTGTGTGTTGTGAATGGGCTTGAGATGAGTTCTGAGCAGAGGCTCCCTCTGGTGGTTACAAGCGGTACTGGTCTGTTCAGTGAAGATTGTGAGGACTGGGAATCAGGTGTTACTGACTGGTCTTATATAAGGGAGTCACCTTCCCATCAGGGTTGCCGGTGATCAATTGTTCTGGTCTGAATCCTTGATTCCAGTTTCCCTTGTAGCCTGCTGTGTCGTGTCTGCATTTCCCTCTAACAGATAAGACATTTTCTTCTTTTTGTTTCTGTGCTTGATTTTTGCATTTTGTCCTGCACTTCTGTGGGGGCCTTCTGGGTCCCCTCAGGGGGCTTTTGCCCTCTCAGTTTAGTTCAGCCACTGATGTTTGTACTTTTGCTTTTTCCAGTTTTTTCAGTGGCTGCTGTTTTGATTTTGTTACACCAGAGAGCTAATTTAGGTGGTAGAGGTCGTGTGATCTCAGGTGTTTTTGAAATTAGTAGAGTTGGTGCTTTTCAGGGTTTTCTGGGATTGCAGTAAGTACCCTTCCTATCCTTTTCTATTTAGATAGTTTGGGCCCCAACGTTTGCTCATACTATTTTCTGTCTGTGTCAGTATTTCATCTTGTCTAACCGCCATTACATGTTTGGGGGCTTTCTATGTTCTTTGGGGATCTGCTCCGGGGCAGATAGCTTTCCTCTTTCTATCTTTAGGTATAGTTAGTTTCTCAGGCTGTGACGAGGCGTCTAGGACCAACGTAGGAACACTCCACGGCTGCCTCTAGTTGTGGTGGTTAGTCAGGGTACTGCAATCTCATAGATTCCAACTGCTCTGGTGTATTTCCTTTTTTACCTGCACTCCTCAGCTACCGAATCATAACAGTATCACCGGCCCAAAAAAAATTGAAAATTGTATGGTACTCACAGAAGGGAAAAAATATTGTGAAAGAAAAAAAAAAAAAAGGTTGTCAGAGTTGTCAGAGATATTTTTCTGTTTGTTGCATTTTTTTTTTTTCCCTCTGTATCTCTGGGTGCTGGGGAGGATCTTTTCTCCCAATGGAGTTTGCACAGTTGTCTGGCCGTGTGGATCAGCTTGCCACTGAGGTTCGGAGTATTGCTACCTATCTTGCTAGGTTGCCTGTTGTGGAACCTAGGATCCCCATGCCAGATTTGTTTTTAGGGGATCGAGCTAAGTTTCAGAATTTCAAAAATAATTGTAAATTGTTTTTTGCCTTAAAATCTAAGTCCTCAGGAAACGCAGCGCAGCAGGTTCAAATTGTCATCTCTCTCCTGCGCGGCGATCCTCAGGATTGGGCTTTTTCCCTGACACCTGGGGATCCTGTTTTGAGTGATGTTGATGCATTTTTTCAGGCTTTGGGGTTATTGTACGATGAGCCTAATGTCACTGATCAAGCTGAAAAAGCCTTGTTGGCATTAAATCAGGGGCTTGATGACGCTGAGTTATACTGTCAGAGATTCCGTAGGTGGGCAGTCCTGACCAAGTGGAATGACGACGCTTTGGCGGCCCTTTTTCGGAAGGGGCTGTCAGATAATGTAAAGGATGTTATGGTGGGATTCCCTGTCCCCTCTGGTCTCAATGATTCTATGTCATTAGCGATTCAAATTGACAGACGTTTGCGTGAGCGGAGAAGTATGCGTGGAATAGTGTTGCCTTGTGAACCTGCTTCTGAATCCATGCAGTGTGATAGAGTGGTGTCTGGGGCACAGCGTCATGAGTTTCGAAAGCGCAATGGGTTATGTTTCTACTGTGGTGATGCCTCTCATGCTATTTCAGTCTGCCCTAAGCGGGGAAGACGTTTTGCACGCTCAGTTGTCTTGGGTAGTGTTCAGACTAAGTTTTTACTAACTGTCACTCTGATATGCTCTCTGTCCTCATTTTCTGCTCAGGCTTTCGTTGATTCTGGAGCAGCTATTAACCTGATGGATTATGATTTTGCTAAACGTTGTGGGTTTTCCTTGATACCCCTACAGAAGTCTATTCCCCTTCTGGGTATCGATTCTACCCCTTTGGCTGAGAATAAACCCCAGTTTTCTACTCAGGTGATAATGAGGGTTGAACCTGATCATCAAGAGTGCTGCAAATTTTTGGTTCTGTATAATCTGCATGATATTATCGTACTGGGTTTCCCTTGGTTACAGTCTCATAATCCTGTTTTGGATTGGAAATCTGTGTCTGTAACCAGTTGGGGCTGCCAATGTGTTAATACCAACACTCCTGTTTTTTCTGCCTCCCCCCAGGCTCAGGATGTTCCTGATTTTTTGATTGATTTTTCTGATGTGTTTAGCGAAAGTAAATCTGCATCCTTGCCTCCCCATAGGAGCTATGACTGCGCTATTGAATTAGTGCCTGGTAGTAAATTCCCTAAAGGTCGCCTTTTTAACTTGTCTGTACCTGAACATGACGCTATGCGGTCTTATATCAAGGAGTCATTGGAGAAAGGTCATATCAGACCATCCTCTTCACCCTTAGGTGCCGGTTTTTTCTTTGTGGCCAAAAAGGATGGTTCATTAAGGCCGTGTATTGATTATCGTCTTTTGAACAATATTACTGTGAAATATCAATACCCGTTACCCTTGATTTCTGACCTGTTTTCCAGGGTGAAAAACGCTACTTGGTTTACCAAGCTTGACCTCAGGGGGGCATATAACCTTATTCGCATTAAGCACGGGGATGAATGGAAGACGGCATTCAATACCTCGGAGGGGCATTTTGAGTACCTTGTGATGCCCTTTGGGCTCACTAATGCTCCTTCTGTCTTCCAGTCCTTCATGAATGACATTTTCAGGGATTTTGTGGATAAATTTCTGATTGTTTATTTGGATGATATCTTGATTTTTTCCAATGACTGGGACTCTCATGTGAAACATGTTCGAACTGTATTCCAGATTTTGAGAGAGAATGCTCTGTATGTGAAGGGATCAAAGTGTCTTTTTGGCGTACAGAGGATCTCATTTCTGGGATTCATTTTGTCCCCATCTGTTATTGAAATGGACCCGGTCAAGGTTCAGGCCATCTGTGATTGGGTCCAACCTACTTCATTAAAGGCTCTTCAAAGATTTTTGGGTTTTGCCAATTTTTATCGTAAATTTATTGGTAATTTCTCGGTTATTGTTAAACCATTAACTGATTTGACCAAAAAGGGTTCTGATGTGGTGAATTGGCCTCCTGAGGCAGTCTCTGCATTTCAGGAACTTAAGCAGAGATTCACTTCTGCTCCTGTTCTACGGCAGCCTGATGTTTCTCTGCCATTTCAGGTGGAGGTTGATGCCTCTGAAATTGGGGCAGGTGCCGTTTTGTCCCAAAAAGATCCAGAGACCTCTAAAAGTAACCCTTGTGCCTTTTTCTCTCGAAAATTTTCTCCTACTGAACGTAATTATGACGTGGGTAATCGGGAGTTATTGGCCATGAAGTGGGCTTTTGAAGAGTGGAGACATTGGCTGGAGGGAGCCAAACATCGGGTGGTGGTCCTTACGGACCATAAGAATCTGGTTTATCTGGAATCTGCCAAGCGACTCAATCCTAGACAGGCCAGGTGGGCCTTGTTTTTCACACGTTTTAATTTTGTGGTTTCCTTTCTTCCTAGCACTAAGAATGTTAAGACGGATGCTCTCTCGAGGAGTTTCCTTGCGGACTCTCCTGAGTTATCTGATCCTTCTGTTATTTTGAAAGAGGGTGTAGTTCTTTCCGCCATCTCACCCAATTTGAGACTTGCTCTGGAGGGGTGTCAGGAGGATAGGCCCGAGCGCTGCCCTGTTGGAAAATTGTTTGTCCCGGACCAGTGGAAAAAGAGTGTGATGTCTGAGATTCATTGTTCCGCATTGGCTGGGCATCCCGGAATTTTTGGTACCAGAGACTTGGTTAGTCGGTCCTTTTGGTGGCCTACCTTGTCTCGTGATGTCAGGGAATTTGTGCAGTCCTGCGGGACTTGCTCTCGCTCCAAGCCTTGCTCTCGCTCTGGTGGTTTGTTGATGCCATTGCCTGTGCCCAAGAGACCATGGACCCATATCTCTAAGGATTTCATTTCCGACCTTCCTGTTTCTCAGAGAATGACCGCCATCTGGGTGATTTGTGATAGGTTTTCCAAGATGTACATCTTGTGCCATTGCCTAAGTTGCCTTCCTCCTCTGAATTGGTGCCTTTGTTCCTTCAGCACGTGGTTCGTTTACACGGCATTCCTGAGAACATTGTGTCTGACAGAGGAGTCCAGTTTGTTTCCAGATTTTGGAGGACCTTTTGTTCTAAACTTGGTGTTCAATTGTCTTTCTCCTCGGCGTTTCATCCTCAGACCAATGGTCAAACTGAGAGAACAAACCAGACATTGGAGACTTATCTAAGATGCTTTGTGTCTGCTGATCAGGATGACTGGGTTTCTTTTTTGCCTTTGGCTGAGTTTGCTCTTAATAATAGGGCTAGCTCTGCCACTTTGATGTCTCCATTTTTCTGTAATTCTGGGTTTCACCCTCGATTTTCTTCGGGACAGACGGAGGCTTCTGTCTGTCCGGGTGTTGACTCTTTTGTGGAGCGTATGCAACAGATTTGGGACCAGGTAGTGGAGAGGTTGTCCCTCTCTCAAGAGAGGGCCCAGCGGTTTGCTAACCGGCATAGGACTGATGGTCCTCGGTTTAAAGTAGGGGACTTGGTCTGGTTGTCCTCAAAAAATATTCCTATGAGAGTAGCTATTCTGCCCGTCTTATGTGTATGTGTACATAATCCTTGCAGACAGCATAAACCTTGATCCCAACAGTGATTTGATAGACACGTGATGTCTGTTACCAAGTTTATTGCAGGAATCGAATATGGTAAAAAACTGTGGAACAAATAACAGTATTTTACTATGTGCTCACAAACATGTGGCAAGCATACAATATATACACAATATACAGTGGTGAGGGAACACACTATATGCATAACATGTAGTTACATATAACATGCGGTATATCCCATGCTTACTGACCAGTCGGAAAAGCATGGATTACAACTCTCACATTTTCATAACAGCATGATGTAAACATCCCAATATTTATACGGCTGTCAAGTTCATGGTGAATGTGTTTAGGACTTACCGATTGTGCGGCTACAGATCTGGATGTAAGAGATCACTATTGGATTCTGATGTCAGGAGGTACTCAGAAATGAACTATCTTAGTTGTATACTGAGCAAAAAACATGGCTGCTGGGGCTGGCTGATGAGTCATGAAAACTATGACTCATGAACTACGGTGTGGTAGATATGTCAAAAAACCTCAATATCAACAACCAAAGACATTCTATAAAACGACCACTAGATGGTGCTGTTATACCACATAACAAATCTGAATGTTTACACAGAAAATTCTAGTGGAACATCACACTCCTCGCCTGGTATCTTAAAGATACCACTTTAAGGTACCTCTGGAGAGAGCAACAAAATCAGTTCAGTGACTGGTCTGAGGAAAAGTTCAGGTTCGTGTTGCCTGCAGATCTTGACCTCCACTTTCCTAACTTTTCCATCTTCACTTGGAAACACTTTGGTTATCAGTCCAAAGGCCAGTCATTTCTTTTTGACTGAGTGTCTTTGACAAGAACAACATTACCAACCTCCATGTTGGGTTTACTGGCTTGCCATTTATTCCGGGTCTGTAAGGTAGAAACATAAGGACGAATCTCTGCATCAGAATCTGGTTCTAACATTTCAAATGTGTCTTTCTCAAAAGTGTCTTGTACTGATTTGTAGAGGAATGCTGGTCCTGTGAGCCATGTAGTGTCTTTAAGATGGGCTGCAGGAACAGCTCTTGTTGCGTGGTCTGCTGGGTTGTGATCAGTTGATACATAACGCCACTGGGTAGGTCGTGTTGACCTCCTGATTCTTTGAACTCTGTTATGTACGTAGACATAGAATCTTCTAGTCTCATTGTGAATGTAACCCAGCACTACTTTACTGTCTGTATGGAACACGTATCTTCAAGCTTTAAATCTATCTCTGTCACAATGAGCTCAGCTAGCTCTGTTGCTAGAACAGCAGCACAAAGTTTCAGTCTTGGTATGGTAAGCTCAGGACATGGTGCCAATTTTGCCTTTCCCATCACGAAGCCAATCTGGACTTGACCTTTGATATCTGTTGTTTTAAGGTACTGCCACACTAAACAATCCCGCTAGCGATCACGATAACGACGCATACTAATGAGATCGCTAGCGGGATTGTTTCTATATCGCTAAGTGCGGCCACATTTAGCGATATAGTTAACGACGCTATCGCCGTTAGCGATCTTCTTAACGACTTTAGCGGTACAAAAGTACCGCTAAATCGCTAAGAAAAGGTGCCACACAGCGATTAAATACTTACCCAGCGGGAGCGCCAGCGAGGAAATAGGGTCCGGAGCGATTCCAGCGACGAGGAGATCACAGCAGGAAGCTCGTCGCTGGAAGCTGCCGCACTGAACAACATCGCTAACGGGATCGCTAAATAGTGACGTTTTTTAGCGATCCCGTTAGCGATATTGTTTAGTGTGGCATACCCTTTAAGGTAAGCGACTGCAGCTATCGCCTTTACTGAAGCGTCACAAAATATACACAACTGCTTAGTCTGAACCTCTGCAGCAGAGATGTGAGCATATGGTCTGTGAATGTGTAGATTAGACAATGTCTTTAGAGAGTCTCTCCAGGTTACCCATAGAGCTTCTTTCTCTGGGGGAAGTGGAGAGTCCCAATCACATGTGTCTGCAGTTAAATCTCTGAGGAGAGTCTTACCTTGGATGGTGACTGGTGCTGCAAATCAAGTGGATCATATAGGCTGTTGATGGTGGATAAGACACCACGTCGTGTGAAGGGCTTTTGCTCTTGGTCAACCTGGAAGGTAAAGGTGTCAGACTTGAGATCCCAGCTGAGCCCTAAGCTGCGTTGCATGGGTATGGGGTCCGTTGCAAAGTCTAGGTCTTTCAGATCGCTGGCATGATCTTGAACTGGGAAGGCTGCCATAACATCTTCGCTGTTTGAAGCTATTTTATGCAGTCTGAGGTTTGAACAGGAAAGCATACGTTGAGTCCTCTTGAGTAGGCTGATTGCAGCCTCTGGTGAGGGAAGTGACTTTAGGCCATCATCCACATAGAAGTCTCTTTCAACAAACTTCTTAACGTCTTGCCCATAGTTTTCTTTTAAAGGCGGGGCTACTTCTGCATGGTCATTTTCAAATATCTTGCTCATGAATGAGAAGAAGTGCTCCTTCATTTCTGGTCTTTTCTCAAAGTTGCGCCTGAGAGAACTGAAGCGTTTTGTGGCTTGAACTCTGTTGTTAGGAAGGCGGGTTCTCTGTGTTTTGAAAGGCAGTGGTGCTACCCAGGTATTTGTTTCATCTTTAGAGAATCCTTGTTCCATTATACTTAAGAGGTCTCATCTTCAATAGAGCAAGCGGTCTTGTTGTCTTCCTTTGTCCTCTGGAACACTGTACACCCCAGATGATCTTCATCTTCTGCACAGTCCGGGTATAACACACTTGTAGGCTTCTCTCTTACAAGGAATCTGTTAGGACAAGGCTGAAAGAGGGATGGACGTCCATTTTCCAATGTATTTGTGAAGAGAGAATTCACAGTGGTTGGTTTGTGAACGCTTCCTAGGCAGACATCGCCTATAATGACCCACCCTAGGTCGAGCTTCTGAGCATAAGCAGAACTGTGAGGACCGTTTATCTGTTTCCTCACCTTGTGGACTCTTATGATGTCTCTTCCAAGCAGAAGTACTATTGGAGCGTCTGGGTCGACTTCAGGAATTAGGTGCGCTATATTTTTTAGATGTCCATGATGTGATGCTGCTGCAGGTGTAGGAATCTCTTCTCTGTTGTTCTGGGATCTGATTGCATTCTATCAGCGTAGGCAGAGGCAGGGATGTTTCACCATTTAAGGATTCAATTTGGTAACCAGTAGCTCTTCTCCCTTTTTCTTCACTCACACCTGTGCAAGTCTTAAGTGAATATGCCGAGCTGTTTCCTTTAATGTCGAAGATAACAAAGAAAGTTGAATTAGCGAGAGACCTGTTGCTCTGATCATCAAGGATGGCATACAACTTTACAGCTTTCTCTTTGTGACCAATGGGGTAAACTGTGGCAAGACAGATCTTGGAGCAAGATTTGTTGCTAAGTCCTTCTCCACAGACTTGGGTGCACTGAGGTGTCACTTCAGGAGGTGTAGGGTCTCTCTGCTCCTCGCCGTGCTCTGCCACTTGGTCTGAGGGTGTGAGAGTCCATGGAGCTGGTCCTGGGTGTAAAGCTGTGTTATGCTCTTCACTGTCACATTCTGAGCATTTAATGTTTGTTGTACAGTCTTTTGCAAGATGTGAAGTTGCTGCGCAGCACCTGTAGCAAATGTGGTTTTCTTTGAGGAAAGTTTTGCGATCTTTGAGCTGTTTTTCTCTGAATCCTCTGCATTTCAACAACGAATGTGGTTTCTTATGCAGAGGGCATTCTTTGCACGGGTCTTTAGATGAGGTCTTATCAGTCTCTGCAGTACTATAAGTTTTGCGTGAAGTGTCTTGAAGAGATACACTGGTTTTGTGTACTGCCACTGGTGTATCTCTCAGGTTACGCATTGAGACAGGTTCTCCTGATTTGGGGTACGTGGTGTCAAACATTGAGAAGTCAAAGCTGGGGTCATTTCTAATCTTTGCTTGTTGGTGTACAAAGTCCACAAAGAATGAGAATGGAGGAAATGGGACGTTGTATCGTTCCTTGTATTTGGAGCCTTGACCGATCCACTTATCTATCAGGCCTTGCGGAAGTTTGCGTACTATGGGATTTACACCGCGTGCTGTGTCCAAGAATGCTAGGCCTTGTAAGTCTCCTTGAGCTTTGGCAACTTGAAGTTCTGTCAACAGATCGCTCAATTCTCTCAGTTTTTGGAAACCTTTGCCTTGCATCTTGGGGAAATCCTCAATTCTTTTGAAGAGTGCGTTTTCTATCACTTCTGGTGAGCCGTAACACTCCTCCAGTCTCTCCCATATCATGTTTAGTCCTCTGTCGGGATAGTCTAAATTGATGTCCCTAATCCGTTTTGCATGCTCTGTGGATTCATTTCCTAGCCACTTGACTAAAAGGTCAACCTCCTCGTTTGCAGACAGATCCAGATCTTTGATTGTATTTCTGAATGAGGATCGCCATGCTCTATAGCCTTCAGGTTTGTCGTTAAACTTGGAGAGTCCTTGGGTTATCAACTCACGTCGAGCAAGGAATTTGAGAACATCTGACATACCTTGATTTCTGTTTGATGAATCTGGAAACGAGCTGAGGTGCAGAGGTCCATGTGGGTTAGAGTAGTCTTTAAACTTGTCTTTGTTGTAATAACTACCATCTACTTGTTCCTTCTTGAAGGCTGGAGCTGCTCTGCAGTTTTCTGTCGGTTGGAATGCAGATTGCATTGGGGACCGATGATATATAAAATTACTGTCTTGCTTGATGTATGGCATTTGGAAGGCTGAGGCTGCTTGTTGTGTGACAGGATTAGGCTGGAGTTTGTAAGCAGGGGTTGACTCAGCTCCTGGACCGTAATACAGACCGTCATCTGACTTAGCATACTGCAGTACGTATTTTGAAGTGTGTCGTGCTTTGTCCTGTTGACTGAGCTCTGATCCAAGAATACTGCTGCGTCTATTACTTGCGGTACTTGCTGCCTCCTCCAAAACTTCAGCCTCTGCCAGTGCAACTGCTGCTTCCCTCTCCAATGCTAGTTTTTTTATGTGTGCTTGTTGTCCGGCCAGAGCTGCTTTCATGCGTGCTTCCTTTGCTTCCATGTGTGCTTGTTGTTCGGCCAGAGCTGCTTTCATGCGTGCTTCCTCTGCTTCCATGTGTGCCTGTTGTTCAGCAAACGATGCTCGCACTTTGGCAGCTTCTGCTTTTGCGCGGGCTATGGCGATGGTAGAGCTGCTCACTGACTTCTTTGAGCTTTTGCAGCTGGCTGAGATTGCAGATCTTGTGGTGAATGATCTACCTTCTGCGGCTGACATGGTGACGCTCTGACAGGATTCGCGCCCTTTCTTTCAGGCTTGACAGAAGCTTGGTTTCACGACGATCACTATGTGCGAGCTGCGGTATCTTCTATCCAGCTTGTAGCGGGCAGTTTTACTGCGATCAGTATGTGAGAATCCGCAGTTCTTCTATCCAGCCTGCGAGGGTTAATCGTTTTTTACTATTCTGCCCGTCTTATGTGTATGTGTACATAATCCTTGCAGACAGCATAACCTTGATCCCAACAGTGATTTGATAGACACGTGATGTCTGTTACCAAGTTTATTGCAGGAATCGAATATGGTAAAAAACTGTGGAACAAATAACAGTATTTTACTATGTGCTCACAAACATGTGGCAAGCATACAATATATACACAATATACAGTGGTGAGGGAACACACTATATGCATAACATGTAGTTACATATAACATGCGGTATATCCCATGCTTACTGACCAGTCGGAAAAGCATGGACTACAACTCTCACATTTTCATAACAGCATGATGTAAACATCCCAATATTTATACGGCTGTCAAGTTCATGGTGAATGTGTTTAGGACTTACCGATTGTGCGGCTACAGATCTGGATGTAAGAGATCACTATTGGATTCTGATGTCAGGAGGTACTCAGAATGAACTGTCTTAGTTGTATACTGAGCAAAAAACATGGCTGCTGGGGCTGGCTGATGAGTCATGAAAACTATGACTCATGAACTACGGTGTGGTAGATATGTCAAAAAACCTCAATATCAACAACCAAAGACATTCTATAAAACGACCACTAGATGGTGCTGTTATACCACATAACAAATCTGAATGTTTACACAGAAAATTCTAGTGGAACATCACAGTAGCATCTCCTAAATTTAAGCCTAGGTTCATTGGACCTTATAAGATCATGGAGATTCTTAATCCTGTTTCTTTTCGTTTGCTTCTTCCAGGGACATTTAAGATCCATAACGTGTTCCACAAGTCCTTGTTGAAGAGGTTTGTTGAGCCAGTGGTTCCTGCTGCTGTGCCTCCTGACCCTGTTTTGGTTGAGGGCAATCTGGAGTATGTGGTTGAGAAAATATTAGATTCTCGTTTTTCTAGATGGAAACTACAGTATTTGGTTAAATGGAGAGGTTATGGTCAGGAAGACAATTCTTGGGTGTTTGCTTCGGACATCCATTCTAGGAGACTCATCCGTGCTTATCATAGAACTCATCCTGACCGACCTGGTTGCTCAAATGAGGGTTCGGTGACCCCTCCTCAAGGGGGGGGTACTGTTGTGAATGGGCTTGAGATGAGTTCTGAGCAGAGGCTCCCTCTGGTGGTTACAAGCGGTACTGGTCTGTTCAGTGAAGATTGTGAGGACTGGTAATCAGGTGTTACTGACTGGTCTTATATAAGGGAGTCACCTTCCCATCAGGGTTGCCGGTGATCAATTGTTCTGGTCTGAATCCTTGATTCCTGTTTCCTTTGTAGCCTGCTGTGTCGTGTCTGCATTTCCTTCTAACAGATAAGACATTTTCTTCTTTTTGTTTCTGTGCTTGATTTTTGCATTTGCCCTGCACTTCTGTGGGGGCCTTCTGCGTCCCCTCAGGGGGCTTTTGCCCTCTCAGTTTAGTTCAGCCACTGATGTTTGTACTTTTGCTTTTTCCAGTTTTTTCAGTGGCTGCTGTTTTGATTTTGTTACACCAGAGAGCTAATTTAGGTGGTAGAGGTCGTGTGATCTCAGGTGTTTTTGAAATTAGTAGAGTTGGTGCTTTCAGGGTTTTTTTTTTGGGATTGCAGTAAGTACCCTTCCTATCCTTTTCTATTTAGTTAGTTTGGGCCCCAACGTTTGCTCATACTATTTTCTGTCTGTGTCAGTATTTCGTCTTGTCTAACCGCCATTACTTGTTTGGGGGCTTGCTATTATCTTTGGGGTTCTGCTCCGGGGCAGATAGCTTTCCTCTTTCTATCTTTAGGTGTAGTTAGTTTCTCAGCTGTGACGAGGCGTCTAGGACCAACGTAGGAACGCTCCACGGCTGCCTCTAGTTGTGGTGGTTAGTCAGGGTACTGCAATCTCATAGATTCCAACTGCTCTGGTGTATTGCCTTTTTGCCTGCACTCCTCAGCTACCGAATCATAACAGTTGTGCGTACCACTTTCCGGACATCCTGACGTCCCGGGGCAGCTCCTGCTGTCTGCGGCGCTGTGATGTGTTGCATCAGTAGATTGTTGGTTTCCTGTTGCCGCTCCATAGCCTGCTGCTGTATAGCCTGCTGCCGCTCCATGCTGCTGCTGTATAGCCTGCTGTTGCTGCTGTATAGCCTGCTGTTGCTGCTGTATAGCCTGCTGCTGCATAGCCTGCTGCTGCTGCTGTATAGCCTGCTGCTGCTGCATAGCCTGCTGCTGTATAGCCTGCTGCTGCTGCATAGCCTGCTGCTGTATAGCCTGCTGCTGCTGCATAGCCTGCTGTTGTATAGCCTGCTGCTGCTGCTGTATAGCCTGCTGCTGCTGCATAGCCTGCTGCTGTATAGCCTGCTGCTGCATAGCCTGCTGCTGTATAGCCTGCTGTTGCTGCTGTGTAGCCTGCTGTTGCCGCTGTATAGCCTGCTGCTGCATAGCCTGCTGCTGCTGCTGCTGTATAGCCTGCTGCTGCTGCATAGCCTGCTGCTGTATAGCCTGCTGCTGCTGCATAGCCTGCTGCTGTATAGCCTGCTGCTGCTGCTGTATAGCCTGCTGCTGCTGCATAGCCTGCTGCTGTATAGCCTGCTGCTGCATAGCCTGCTGCTGTATAGCCTGCTGCTGCTGCTGTATAGCCTGCTGCTGCTGCATAGCCTGCTGCTGTATAGCCTGCTGTCTGCATAGCCTGCTGCTGTATAGCCTGCTGTTGCTGCTGTATAGCCTGCTGTTGCTGCTGTATAGCCTGCTGCTGCATAGCCTGCTGCTGCTGCTGTATAGCCTGCTGCTGCTGCATAGCCTGCTGCTGTATAGCCTGCTGCTGCTGCATAGCCTGCTGCTGTATAGCCTGCTGCTGCTGCATAGCCTGCTGCTGTATAGCCTGCTGCTGCTGCTGTATAGCCTGCTGCTGCTGCATAGCCTGCTGCTGTATAGCCTGCTGCTGCATAGCCTGCTGCTGTATAGCCTGCTGTTGCTGCTGTGTAGCCTGCTGTTGCTGCTGTATAGCCTGCTGCTGTATAGCCTGCTGTTGCTGCTGTATAGCCTGCTGTTGCTGCTGTATAGCCAACTGCTGCTGTCGCATGGCCTCCACAAGCATTTTTACTGTGCTCTCCATCTCCGGACAGTTATCCACCGGGTTTTGCGTCACTTCCTTCACCCAGGACATTTACTGTCATGCGGAGAAAAAAAAACATCCACAAAAAAAAAACAGCCTGACCTCACTGCGTATGCCCGCATTCAAGCCACCAATTGTAGGGATCCGCTCTGGTAGGCAGGGGCCGGGCCGCAGTAATGGCATACACACAGGCTTTTAGTTCAAAGTTCAGTGGTTTTAATAACGGGTGCAACAAAAAGTCCAGATAACAAAATCAAAACAGAACATAAATCACTCCAGTTTGGAGAACCACTGGTCCCAGACTCACCCTTGCTTGGGACGGGCTTAACTAAGCGGCTGCAGGACAGCAGAGACCGCCAGGTGCCATTCCGGGTGGTCTGGTACTCGCTTCCTGGTGCACACTGACACACTGTAACAAAAACAAGCTTCCAGCTGACTCCAGCCAAACTCCTTCCTTCCACACCCACCAACTACAACAGCTCCTGTTTATAGGCCTAGTCCACACCGTCAGGTGAGGTACACATCAGCTGACCTGATCACGTGACTATGACCTCATCACAGGTCCTTGAGATCAGGGAAAATCCTGACCAAACTTCAGTCTGCTAGGAGAAATATATCTCCCATCCATCAAGACCCCCTTTGGTGTACCACAATGGATAGAAGCTGTCACTGACGGTAACCGGCGGGTCTCGGGTATACGGATAGAAGCTGGCACTGACAGTAACCGGCGGGTCTCGGGTATATGGATAGAAGCTGGTACTGACAGTAACCGGCGGGTCTCGGGTATACGGATAGAAGCTGGCACTGACGGTAACCGGCGGGTCTCGGGTATATGGATAGAAGCTGGTACTGATGGTAACCGGCGGGTCTCGGGTATACGGATAGAAGCTGGTACTGACGGTAACCGGCGGGTCTCAGGTATATGGATAGAAGCTGGTACTGATGGTAACTGGCGGGTCTCGGGTATACGGATAGAAGCTGGCACTGACAGTAACCGGCGGGTCTCGGGTATATGGATAGAAGCTGGTACTGACAGTAACCGGCGGGTCTCGGGTATACGGATAGAAGCTGGCACTGACGGTAACCGGCGGGTCTCGGGTATATGGATAGAAGCTGGTACTGATGGTAACCGGCGGGTCTCGGGTATACGGATAGAAGCTGGTACTGACGGTAACCGGCGGGTCTCAGGTATATGGATAGAAGCTGGTACTGATGGTAACTGGCGGGTCTCGGGTATACGGATAGAAGCTGGTACTGACGGTAACCGGCGGGTCTCGGGTATACGGATAGAAGCTGGTACTGATGGTAACCGGCGGGTCTCGGGTATACGGATAGAAGCTGGTACTGACGGTAACCGCGGGTCTCAGGTATATGGATAGAAGCTGGTACTGACGGTAACCGGCGGGTCTCGGGTATATGGATAGAAGCTGGCACTGACGGTAACCGGCGGGTCTCAGGTATATGGATAGAAGCTGGTACTGACGGTAACCGGCGGGTCTCAGGTATATGGATAGAAGCTGGTACTGATGGTAACCGGCGGGTCTCGGGTATATGGATAGAAGCTGGCACTGACGGTAACCGGCGGGTCTCAGGTATATGGATAGAAGCTGGTACTGATGGTAACCGGCGGGTCTCGGGTATATGGATAGAAGCTGGCACTGACGGTAACCGGCGGGTCTCAGGTATATGGATAGAAGCTGGCACTGACGGTAACCGGCGGGTCTCGGGTATACGGATAGAAGCTTGCACTGACGGTAACCGGCGGGTCTCAGGTATATGGATAGAAGCTGGTACTGACGGTAACCGGCGGGTCTCGGGTATACGGATAGAAGCTGGCACTGACGGTAACCGGCGGGTCTCAGGTATATGGATAGAAGCTGGCACTGACGGTAACCGGCGGGTCTCGGTATATGGATAGAAGCTGGCACTGACGGTAACGCGGGTGCTGGAATACGGATAGAAGCTGGCA